>JAGVVM010001249.1:0-17568 GCA_019149425.1 Psidium friedrichsthalianum | reverse complement strand
AAATCCCATCCCATTGTTAGGCAATCTGATAAGGTCAATCTTTAATCTTTGGAGAAATTGTCAGATTACTCACAGGGTACTCCTCCAATCTAGGCTGTCGAGCTAGTGCCACAATGACTGAACATTCATCCGACGTTGGGCGGAGAAAGCAAACCGTCCCTGAGATGTGACATCTGTAAACATGAAAGGGAGTCCATGCTCGCCACCTAAGGAGCCCTTCTTCTTAGGCTCGGACCGTGAATACACGAACAATGCATTGCCATTTAGAGACGAATTACATCAGGAAACCCGACAAAGACTCCCTCTGACTATTGCATTATAACAGATCCTACATAATCTCGAAATTATCAGTTCCAATACGTAGACCACCATAACTGCACTCCCGTTTAGTCTTCTGATCCTCTTCCCAATCGCCCCAAAGAGTAACTAGGACCAATTAAGTGAGGTTTTATCCTCTACAAGCATTGCAGACACCGAGATCGTGAGAGGTTTATTTTGTCCAGGCAACCTAGTTTCACAGATGAAAAAGAAAAAATTGGAGAGGGGAGAGAGTATAGCCAAATTTGAGGCATGGAAGTCGAAACTTTAGGAGTTTTACATGAACAAAGATCTTTTGTTCTCACATGAACAAAGATCTTTCGTTCTCACGTTGAATACCATGTCTATCGTTTAGAACTTAAGATCATATCAATAAGGATCTCTTGGAGATATTTCAGACGATATCTCTAGTCATCACATGATTCAGACTCTCCATGTTGCTACTTGATCTTACATTTATCGTCCATTATAAATTATACTATTTCAATCATACATTGCACAAGAATTTCTGCATCCATCACCCGCTTGTTGCACCCAATTGATGCTTCAATTTATGTGAGAAGCACCGATGGCGCAGCTATTATGATACAGAACGCAAGCTCGCGACATGATGCAAATTTTACCTCTTGCAAGTCATTGCTAACTTTACTGTAATTATTTGTTGTTGGCCATAGCAAGTCACTCCTCACTGCTAATTAGGTTATCAGAAGAACATAAAGAAAAGAGAGAACAAGAATCAGAGAGTACTGCTAATTTCATGCACCAGCAACAGGAGTCCCCATGCTAATGGTTACTTGGTTTGCAGAAGATCAGAGCAACGTCTGTTGGCACGAAAACACCGATTCACAAATCACAACATGTGGCCCAAGCAGATCGAGTACAGAAGAAATGACGCAAACGTAAAAATCATAGCTAATTTTGTGCATCAACTTAAACGGTATTAAAATAATATTTAGAAATGCCACGTCAGGGCCAGCAGTGCCACAGAGGCCAACCAACGTTCACGTCAGTCATTTCCAGCCAAAGTTGATTGAATTGACCCAATTGTATAAATGCAAAAGGTTTAAGGCTGAATTGCTACAAATATAAAAGGTTTAAGACTGAATTGACACAAATACAATAGGTTTAGGATTTTTTGACACTTTTCCCAATAATTTTCAATTACTCTGATACTTGCATGTAGTAAATTATTTTCATGCATATCCAAATGATTTCTAATAGCTAGTAGTTTTAGCATTACAAAGCAACAAATTGACTGTAGCTTTTAAGTTTGTAACTTTTTATTTACTAGTAATATTCATATGTCATTAGTAATTTTTGTTGCACAGTCAAGTAATTTTTGTGCACATCTGGGCGTCACTGAATAAGAAATTCGCTAAGAAATTTATATGACTCAAAGGATTAAATCAAACAAGGCATGTTTCACCAAGTCATATACTCTACATAATAGATGGAAATTAACCATCGAAACTATTATACTGTTATACAATTCATTCAGGCAAAGTGACTATTAGTGGTTCCTATGAACCTCTATAATTGCAGCTACTTATTGGCCTCTAGGAATTTAATTTCAACGACGCATACATTCCTATTGATAAGCTTCCTTTGGCGAGCTCCAACTATTTGCGATCAGCAGCTACTCCGAACTTAGGAATGTGACAGGAGTAACCACACGCCACGGCTTGACTGGCAAAGGCCCTGGTGTTGATGGTGTCCGCAGCGCGTTTAGGGCTGCCTGGAGTGTAGCTACCGGGATTCCAGGAGGGCGCTCCGGAGCCTTTTGCAGGGTTTGAAGAACAAGAACGCTTTCCGCTTTGCCCTTAATTAGAACCCTGCATGACTCATGTGGCTGCACTAACGTTCCCACCAAGAATAGCAGAATCGCACCAACTCTCAAGAACTTCTTCATCTTCTAGCTCTACTTCTGACCTTTTTTTCTCTGCTTTTTTTAAATCTTGGTACGACTTGTAACTAGGCTTAACGAAAGGTACGATGAAGGCTTCCTTGTCTTGTGGGAGGTAATCTCTCGTATTTATAAGCAAACACCAGATTACAGTTTCATGAATTTCTTCGATTCTTCTGATTAAATTGTTGGACACGGGATTTTGATTTTTTTTGACCGCCACAGTAGGAGAAGAAATTGTGATTTGACTTCACTGGTTAAGAAGAAGAAGAAGAAGAAGAGTTAATAAGAAGTTGAATTGGTCGGTCGTGGAAAAGCTAATGTCTCATCCTGGAAAGAACGTTCGGGACTGGCTCAACCTGGGACTTAAGAACCCAAGACATCGGTAGATGGTCCTTCGACTCGAACCCAATTAACGCGGGGCAGACCGAGACTTTGTGACTTAGATCCGATCTAGTATGCTTGTCAGAATGTCTTAATTTCTTTTTTTATAACGAATACTGAAGTAGTAATAAAGTTCAATAATTATTCATGACATGTTTTGTAAAAATCTTGTAATTCAAATTGCTGTAGTTTGGTTAGCAAGTTTTTCTCATCTGTTATACAATTAAGGTCAAAGTGTGGTAGTAGGTTTTTTAAGATGCTATAGTAAGAATGCTGAAAGTTTTTACAACGTGCTTAAGGAAATTAAGGGTACACGTCCTTGTGAAATGCTTACCGTATAATCTTCATCTACATATCGCTAATAAAGTGATACACAAGACACTTTAATCTTGATTCTTCGACAGAATATTAGGATACAAAGATAAAGTGCACTTAAAGTTCTAAAATTGATAACGAAAGTGTAATTGAGTTTTAAAAATTTTTTAAAAAAAATCAATATTTGAACCTAAACAACATTTGTTTAGACTTAGGCCCTGTTTGATTCAGCATTTGAAATGAGTTTTGGGGCTCTAAAGTCCCTTGACCAAATGCAAATGGTGTTTGGCAACTTTTTGACTCACTTTGGGAAAATGCAATTGCATCTCAAATGCTCTTCAAAAGCCTTTATATAAGTACCTCTTGAGGTACTTTGAGAAGTTTGCATTTCCGAAATGCAACTACAATTTTCTTTTATTTTTAATCTTTTTATTTTATTTTTTTATTTTTCTTTTAAGAAAGTAATTAAAATAAAATAAAATAATTAAAATAAAAATATTTTTCAAAAAAAAAAATAAAATAAAATAAAATAAAATGAAAATAATTAAAAATAGAAATAATGAAAGTAAAAATAATTTAATTTAATAATTAAAAATAAAAATATTTTTAAAATAAAAATAAATAATAAGAAATTAAAAAAATCTAAACAATAATAAAAAAATACATTTTTTCGAAAATTAAAAAATAAAAATAGAAAATAATTAAAAATAAAAAAAATAATTAAATAAGTAATTAAAAATTAAAAAATTGGAAAAATAAAATAAAATAATTAGAAAATAGAAATAATAAAAATATAATATAATTAAAGAAATTAATTAAAAATTAAAGTTTTGGAAAAAAAATAAAATAAAATAATAAAAAACATCTAAAATAAAAAATATAATATAATTAAAAATAAAATATAATTAAAGAAAGTAATTAAAGTGACATAATATTTTTTGAAAAATAAAACATATTTTAAATAATTAAAAAATCGAATCATTTACAAATGGTAGTTTTTACCAAACAGCATTACGTCAAAGTTACATTTAATGCACTTTTTAATATAGTTTAGTTACAAACAATATTTATATTTCGCCAAACCCCTTTAGTTCAAAGGTATTTGCATTTTCCAAAGTCCCTTGCCCAAATGTCTGAACCAAACAGGCCCTTATACTTCATGAATTAGTAATGTAATAGGATTATGTAGGAAAGAGAAAAGGATAGGAAAAAAAATCATTACACAAGTTAGATGGAGTTATGGAAGACTTGATTGTACCGATGCGACAAATTTTTTGACTTGATTTGGCTAAATAAATCAAGTCATGATTTAATGATGTAAGATTTGGCTTAAAAGTCCAGATTTGAATCGAAACGATGTTTTTTAGACTTATACTTCATGGTTTAATAACGCAAGAGAATATGTAGGAAAGAGGGAAAAGATAGTTAAAAAATTTGTTAGCCAAGTTGGACGAAATTAGCTGAGCGACTTATTGCACTGATGTGACAATTTTATAACTTGATTTGGCTAAAAAAAATCAACTCATGATTTAGTGACGTAAGATTTGGCTAAAAACGTCATGATTTGAATCGAAATGACGTTTTTTTAGACTTATACTTCATGATATAATAATGCAACAGTATACGTAGGAAAGACAAAAAAAAAAATAGTAAAAAAAATCATTAGCTAAGTTGGATGGAGTTAACAGAATGATTTGATTACGCTTATCTCACAAATTATTTTACTTGATTTAGCTAAAAAAAAATCCAAGTCATCATTTAGTGACGTAAAGATATGGCTAAAAAAGGTCAAGATTTGAACCAAATGACGTTTTTCTTAGACTTATACTTCATGATTTAATGACGCGATAGGAGACATAGTTTAGAGAAAAAAAAGGTAGTAAAAAAATCGTTAGTCAAGTTGAACAGAGTTAATGAAATGCCTTTACTGCACCAATGCGAATAGATTTTATGATTTGATTTGTACTATTTAAAAGTTTTAAGAATTAATTGCACTTTGGTGACGGGATTAAGGACTTTTGTGCATTTATTCCTAAGAAAAACAAAGGAAAAAGTGTTAGAAAAGTTCTAAACTTATTGTATTAGTACCATTTAATCATAAACCTTTTTAATAGTGCCAATTTAGTCTTAAATCTTTTGACCTAGAGCCAATTCAATCCTTTCTTAAATCTTTTAATACGTAGGTTTAGACTAAATATTGCTAACATGGATGCCGAATGGCCTACGTGGCACAGCTGGTGCTAATGTGGATTTTTTTTAAATAATATTTAATAATGTTCGATTTATTTTTATAATTTTTCCTTTCTTGTTTTTCTGTCTTTTTTTGCCAATTTCCTCCTTTGGGCCGGCGAAGGTCGGCCTCGCCAGGGCAAGGTGCCTCACCAAATGGCATTCGCCCTTAACCCAGCAAAGCTAACCTTACCTTTGGCGGTGAGGGCCAGCCCTCGTTGGCCACTTGGGGAAAGAGGGGGAAAAAAAAAAGACGGAGAAAAAAAATAAAGAAAAAAATAATTATTATTTAAGTATTATTAATAAATGTTCACATCAGCGCCGGCTGTATCACGTAGACCCTTCGACGTCCACGTCAGCAATGTCTTTCCAATTAGTCAAAATGATTGAATTGGCTCTAGATCAAAAGTTTAGGACTAAATTAGCACCAATATAATAGGTCTGGCACTTTTCCGAACACTTTTCCAAAGAATAAATCTTGACTATCTCAAAGATGGCCAAAGCTACAGCGTGTGGAATTCCGATGCGAGTCAAGTCTCTCGTTTCAACGTACACGAGCATCGTCCTCTACGTTCGGCGTTAAAAGAACTTGAACGTCGCAAGTCCAAAAGAACGGAGCCCCAAACCGACCAAATCGAAGCATCTCAAAACAATATGGTCCGACAATCACACACCCTAAGAAAAGGGGCATGGCCAAATCGTGTGGAATTTCCAATTCATGTCCAAAAGTCTCATTCAAACATATGCACCGATCACGCGCGCTATTTAAGTTGGTACTTCGATCTTTTTCTTTCTCTCGGTCACTGGTCACTGGTCACAATACTTGTGAGTTTTAAAAGTTTAACGAGAGTCAATTCAAGCTGAAAGCGCTCGTTTCGTCCCCACTGGTTCATTGAGTAAACAGGAAAAAAAAAAAGGTCAATTGCTATTTTGTTTCCCGACATGAGGGGGCACTGCGCCGGTATAAATGCTGTTTGACCAGCGAGTAAAAGAGACGCCAGTGCGGCAATTGATTAAGAAAATGCCTCCATTTACGTACACATTGGTTAAGCATCAAGTCAATTACGTCTATTTTGATGAAGGCGACCGCATGTCACGACCCGGTTTTGGAGAATTTTGCTGTTTTCTTACGAATGATAGGCCAGATTTAACAGGATGGAAGTCGGACCAGGTAGGGATCCCCATCCGACTAAACCCGAATGTGACATTAACGGGCAGCAGATTTAGAGAAGTAGGATGAGATCACCAAAAGCCCCGTAGGGTTCGGGATTTTATAGTTAAGAAACCCGACACTCAAGCCTGATATGAATAGCTATACAATATCACTTATTTCGTTTATGTTCCTTAGGTGGTTGAGACAAAATAAATAACTAACTGGAGATATACAATACATAAATTATAAACGGTAAGGCTGCGTTTGGTCTTCCAGATAAAATTTAGAATATGATATGTTTATATATGAGACGTAAGGCTACTGTTTGTTGCAAATAGCTTATCACGGCTAAAGAAAAACTTCTAAAAGGTTCGGCAATGTCAAACTGCTGTTCATAATCAAACTTGGCTGCATTTCATCCCATCAAGAACTTACCAGGTGATTCAACTTCTGCGAGGATGATCCACTTCTACAGGTTCAAAAATTTCCAAAGTTTGGCTTAAATTTTCACTTTTTGGTTTCTTTGATATTCTCCACTTTTGCATTGAAGCTAGATTCCCGGGCGTAATATGTACTTCTTTTTAACTTTTTGACATGGAAAGTACCTGATTTTGAGACTAGAAGAAGTCGCGTCGAAATAGTGGTAAAAAAAAAGTGCAAGAGTTTTTCTGTTCTTTCCATAAATTCTCACTTTTATTTACGCTCACCCTTTGAGCCTATCTAACACTCTCCACCGGTAGGGTTTTGCATTAATTTGTGTGTTTCGTAGAAATTTGGCTTTGGGACGAAATACCTTTCATCAAAAGTCGTTCTTTAATTCTTATCAGAGGAAGATAGATTCGGTGACGATCCTTGACATACCAAGAAAGTCACTTGGCGCAACATTTGTTTTGTTACCATTTCAACAACACTCGGGGTTTTCATCAATCCCAAATTGACAAAACAATGAAAAACGAAATTTCTAACAAAATCGGGTAGTCGCTTCCCAGCTTTTGCACTAATAAAAAACTGCTAGCAAATTTATTAGGCTTCAAGTATTACATCCAACAAATTAAACACGTTTCCCAAGTTATACATTCCACAACTGATGGAAGCTGTCCATCGGAGAGAAAAAAACGAAAAATGAAGATCTTACGACTACTCAATTCCCTTCACAAGCGTCCTCTGCATGGAGTACCAACTATTTGCTATCGGCAGCGACGCCAGTCCAAGGGACGCCACCGGAATGATCACGCGGAGGCACGCCCACGTCCGATCGGCCCGCGAAGGCCTTGGTGCCAGTGGTACTAGCGGTGGTGCTGCTTCCGGGAGTGTAGCCGCCGCTGTTCCCAGGGCTCGGCGTCTTGCCCTTTTGCAGGGTCTGGAGAACAATTAAACTCGGCTCCTTGTTAAGAGCCTGCTCTCCTTCGCGGCCCTTTATTAGAACCCGGCACGCCTCACTTGGTTGCACCGATGTTTCCATCAGGAACAGCAAAAACATCACACCAGCTGCTACTTTTGAAGATAAGATCTTCATCCTTGGCTGATTTCTATTAATCTCTAACTTTCTACTGCTTTGGCTGTTGCAAGTCGTGTGTTTATTTGTGTGCACGATGAAGAGAATGCGTCTGAGGATGTCTCGTATTTATATTGCGCCCTTGTCAAGCTACCAGCAACTGCTTCGCTTCTTCTTCTCTTGATCAAACCTGTTGAACGGACCTGGGATGTTTGAATATTTGACTGCCACGGTTAGGGAGAACCAGATAAAGGAAATAGACTTCTCTGGTTATAGAGGAAGAAGAAGGTGCATTTGAATTGGTCGTCCAGAAAGACGAGTTTTACATGGAAATGAATGTCGTTTTAGGTTTTCTGTAGTATGAGGCCATAATCTAATTACCATCTCATAGAAATTGTAAACTTAATTGGAGTTCCGTTTTTTATTTTCATGAAACTGAACTTCAAGTACCAATTTGCACACGGGTTTTTGATATTTGACTGCCGCCGCTGGAGGAGACATTTGGGTTTGACTTCACTGGTTAAAAAGAAAGAGAGGGAACGGAAGAAAAAGCGTTCATAAGAATTTGAATTGGTCGGTCGTAGAACAGCTAACGACTTGTGCTCGTCGTCCTTGACCTACTCGTTTGTTGTTTACACACGACAAATTTCAGTATGTCCAGATTTGGAAAAATTACCAAGAAGTCCTAAACCAATTGTAATTGTAACAATTCAGTCCTAAATTTTTTTTTTGGCCAATTTAATCTCAAATCTTTTATATTTGTAACAATTCAGTCCATTTGGCCAGTTGACACTGACGTGGCAAAATTTTGATATTATTTTATTATTTTACATTTCTTTCTTCTTCTTTTTTATTTTTCCTTTCCTTTCTCATTTTTCTCCCCTCACCCTGTGGCCGATGCCGAGGCTCACCAACCAGTGGGCGAGGGCCATGGATCAGTCGCTAGCCATTGTCGAGTGTTGCACGGCCCTTGGCCTACCTTGCTAACCTGGGCAAGGCCATCACTACCGTGGGCTCGCCTAGATTTGGACGAGTCCAACCTCGCCAAGGCCCCAACAAAGGTGGACATGGCCTCACCTGCCACGAGTGAGGGCTCCACGACCCTCACCTAGTGGCTGGCAAGCTCCAACAACTCTATTGGCCAAAGCTCGCCGGCCACATGGGGGAATGGGAGAAAAATGAGAAAGAAAAGGAAAAAGAAAAAAGAAAAGAAGAAAGAAATATAAAATATTAAAATTTTGTCACGTCAGCATCGGCCAGTCAAATGAATTGAATTAACACAATTATATAAGGTTTAGAACTGAATTATAATAATTGCAATATGTTTAAAAAATTTTGGTAATTTTTTCAATTAATTTTTGGTTGTTATATTTCCACAAATGACCTAAACCCTAAAAAAAAAAACCCAACTTTACCTCTTGTGCATGATTCTATCTTTTGTCTCATAAAAAAACCTCCAACTTTAGGTCTAGTCCGAATTCTACGCCAAACTATTTTTTGTCTCATAAAAAACCATTAACTTTAGGTCTTTTTCAATTCAACCTGGAGATTTTTTTTTTTTTGTCCTAGAAAAAATCTTAACTTTAAAAAGTCTTGTCTCAATTTTACCATCTAGTCCCAATTTTACCTTAAAATTTGTATACTCTCATAAAAAAATCACAAATTTTTACTTGATTACAAATCTGCTTCCATTAACTTTCTGTTCAAAGTTTCTCATTGACAACCAACAAATGGAAAACTTCCCAGAACGAGTTATTCAAGTATCTTGAGCGTGAGCTCTCCGCCCATAAGGGATGGAAAGTTTCCAAACACGAGAAATTGAAAATTGAGTGCAAAATGACCAAGGGCGATTTTAATAGAGGACTAATGGAGGTAGATTTAGTATCCGAGTAAAAATTGATGATCTCTATGAGACAAAAAAAATTATAGTAAAATTGAAACTTCACCCAAAGCTGTGATTTATTAAAAAAAGGTGCAAGGTAGAATCGGGATTGGACCTAAAGTTGAGGGTTTTTTATGAGACAGAAAAGTTTAATGTAGAATTGGGACTACACCTAAAATTGAAGATTTTTTATGAGACAAAAGGTAAAATTAGGGCAAGATTTAAAGTTGAAGGTTTTTTTAGTGTGTTAAACTTTCCCCAAGTATGACATCAACATAGTGTTCGGACATATACCCACACACCTATTTCATTTCAACTCTGAGAATTCTTAAGTCAGTGCATAAGTAAATATTAATATGTAAGAGTAAATTTCTAATTGATAACTATATTTATGGGAAAAAAAAGTTTTTAAAAAAAGTCCTAAACCCTATTGTATTTTTACTAATTCAATCACAAGCCTTTCAATTGTAAAAATTCAATCCTAAATTTTTAGAAATTTGCCAACTTAGTCCTAAACCTTTTGATATCAATTAAGTCATTCCAGCCAATTTTGACCAAAAATTGCTAGCGTGGCGGTCTACTCAACACCAATCATCTTAATTGGCATGGCCGATGCTAATATTAATTTTAAAAAAATCAATTGTCTCTAGATTTTCTTTTCTTTTTTTCCCTTCTCCAAGGCCAGCGATGGTCTCGGCTCTCGCCTGGATCTAGTCAAGGACGTGGATTGCAACGCCCTTGCCAAGTCCAGGCTCAGAGTTAGAAAACACAAGGAAAGGAAAAATTAAAGAAGAAAAGTAATGAAGAAAAGAAAAAATGATAATAATTTGGGAGCATGACACTAGACTTTTGACATTAGCTATACGTCTCAAGTTCCCGACAGCCAGACACAAGAATGCAATGCGGCATTCGACCTTGGGGCTCTCCAAGCCAAACTCACGAACCCACCGCAAACACACATGGACAATTCACGTGACACTTTACTTCTCTTGGTACGCTTCCAAATCCAAACGCACAAGTGCTTTGGTTTCAATTCCAATGTGTATAGCCATGGCTGTGCGAATAACATGGAAGCAATATAAGTAAATTTCACGGTACAAATGGTGGCATTGTGAATTTTGCATGAATGTCAACCAAAGAAGAAGAAGTTCCCCTTTTCGCTTGTTGGGAAAATCGCGCTTCTTTTCAATGATGCAGACGTTGTATATATCGCGCGGGATCCTCTTGTTCTTCAACAGAATATCAAGAAAAAAACAAATGTTGACTTTCTCAAACGTGGGCAGAGCTACGGCTTGTGAGATTCCAATTCAAGTCTCTCGTTTCAACGAAATGTTGCAGATCTGCGCGACAGAACCGATGGTTGTCCAAATACAATGATCACAAGCATTGTCTCCACATAGAAGGTTGAGGAATTTGAACGATGCGAGTCCAAAAGAACAATGCCCCAAGCAGCGATCTTTGTTAAGATTGGGCGCTCAAACACAACAAAATATTGTGGAATTCCAATACAAGTCCAGAAGTCTCGTTCAAACAAATGTGAACCCTCGTGCCTAAAAGAAGCAAACAACCCGAGTAGTCACAATATATAGGAAGAGGAACGTGTCTCGATATTCTGCATGAAAGAACCGGAATGACTAGTTCCACACCCAAAGGCTCCCCAAAATCTTGTAGACCTGTAGCTCATGGTGGGAACAAAGAGTTTGTGCATAGACCCGGCACGTGATAGTAAATGCGAGAAAGAAAAATTTAGATACTGAATTTATCTTGATTCACCGTTCAACTAAAGATACATCCGGTAAAGTATTCTAATATAACTAATGCATCACGGCTCTTTGTTACAAAAAAACAGATTATATATAACAATAAACATTCACTATTAATAAAATATGGACTCAAATCATAAAATTCTACTGTGCCTTTCTATAAGTGAAAATTATAAACCACGTCCCAACAATGTTAGCCATGGAAAACATGTTATGCTCTTTGAAGCTGCCTCGTGTTTTGCTTGTGTGCTCGTCTTCTTCAGTCTGAAAACCTTTTGGTATATTGGCCGGCGTTGACCTCTGTTTCACCAAGTTTTTTTTGCAAGATTCGTGGGTTTTAAAAAAGTTAATAGTGAGTCAATTCAAACTTAAAGCACTCAATTGGTCCACATAGGATCACTAGGCAAAAAAGAGAGTCAATTACTGTTTTGTTTCAACGGTATGAACGTCGTTCGAGTAGCAGGGAAAAGAGACGCACGGTGGAAGTTAAATCTGTCCATTTTATGGGCAATGCATGTAATGCAATTTAATCCTAAATTTTGTCTACATGCTACTAATTTAACAAGACATGCAATCTAATTTAAATGACCCTAAACATGCATTTACTAAATTACGTGGCAAGAATGATGACATGAAATATATGTGACATGCAGCACGCTTTTTTTTTTTTTTGTTGGGGGGGGGGGGGGGGGGGGGGGGGGGGCGGGCGAATGGAGGGGTTTCTTCTTGTTCATAATATTCCCTAGACATGCAATCCTAGCTAGGAAACTAATCTATCACATGCAGTACAATAGTTTTTGTATTTTCGAGTAGCAAGGAAAAGAGACGGCACTGTGGCAATTGAATTCTATGCATTTTTATCTTTGAGAGTCCATATGTTTCTATGGGAGATTTAACGGGAAAATTACCAAAAAGTCATAAATTTATTACAATTGTGTCAATTCGGTCCTAATTTTTTTTAATTCAGTCGTAAATATTTTATAATTGTGCTAATTTAGTCTATTTAACAGGCCGGTGCTCGTGGCAAATTTCAAATAATATTTCAATATTTTCAAATTTGTTTTATTATTTTTTAGTTTTTAACAATTTTTCTGTCTTTTTTTGGGTTTGGGAAAAAAAAGGCAGAAATTTTTTTAAAATTTTGAAAAATATTAAAATATCATGAAAATTTACCACGTTAGCGTAGACTGGCCAAATGAATTGAGTTGACACAATTACAATAAATTTATGACCTTTTTTTTTTATAATTCTCCCAAGATTTATCGTACATGAGCTTTGAATAAACAATCGTGTTTGCAAATTTGAGATTGCTTATTACAATTTAACTTAAGAGTTTCATCTATCGTAAAATATTGTGGCCAGCAGCGGGTACTCAACTAGAACCGACTACTTTAGGGAGACGGGTTTGGGATATTATATTAAAATCAGCAACGGATTTGGGATGGGTCTCGAAAGTATAAAAGTTTACTGGGATGGATTTGGCCCAACATCCCCGTCCCTCTTCCATCTCATTTAATCTTTTTGAATTCTTTTGAATTTTTTTCATTTCTTTATCTTTTTTTTTTTCTTCCCTTATTCTTTCTCTGGCAAATCTAGGCGGGCAAGGCTCAACTAACCAAATCTAGGCTGGCGAGCTTCCCTTAGGGCTGGAGGTGGACCTCACCGACCGTCACCTCTAGCCAGTCGCTGGCTAGAAGAAGATGAAAAAGATGGAAGAAAGAAAATAAAAATAAAAATATATATGTCACGGTCATCCGGCATCCACATTAGTATCGGCCAGCCAAAATAGCCGAATAGACCAAATTATCACAATTATAAAAGGTTTAGAATTGAACAGGCAAAAAAAAAAAAAAGTTTAGGACTAAATTGATACAATTGTAAAAGGCTCGTGACTTTTTTGGTAATTTTCCGTAAAAGCATAAAGCTGTTAACAAATTATCGGTAAATCAAATCAACGGTTTGGTTGCATGAAACTTATGAACGACATGGAATGACTAATTCTCCCAGCACAGGCCTCTGCTCGGCGCGCAAAACAATGAAAGAACTAGAAAAGAATATTCAAAATTAGCAGATAATGACCTTTCCTTGTGCCACATTCCTAACTCTCAAACCAATAGAAAAGAAACTTACGAATTAAAATTACATCGTAGCGAGAAGCCCTCTCTCCAGGTGACGCACTCCTCCTGACTCATGTGCATGAAACTTATGAATACTCGTATTCAATTCTTGCATTTGACCCTTTCATTATTTTCCAAAATTTCCTGATTATCTCAATCACAGAAAGTCAACATTCAAAGCAACGTCTCAATAGAATTTGAAGTCAAACAAGACCTATTTGTCTACGAATTCCTTGTACGTTACGAACATCCTAATGAAAATCCTGACTCCTCAACAAAAACATCATCAATTGACCCACCAAAAAAAAAATAATGAAGTTTCGAAGAGCAACTCCAGTGGCCATTCTTGCGCTTTTGCTGCTGTGATCTGAACCCAATGAAGCGTGCAGATTGCTCCACCAAAGAGATTTAATATCAAAATCGGAAGACTAATCCCTTGTTCAACATACAGAAAAAGGGACCCGGGAAAAAGGACGTGATTCTAATCTCCTAAGTATTTCTGGAGAAAATATCTTCCTAGATATTTCTGGACGATACCAGACGTGGCAATCTATTAGCCACATATTCCTATCCAAATTATGTTTATAAGGAAATATATAGATATCTAAGGAATAGCATAAAAAAATATTGAATTCTTGGAGAAGAGAGCAGGTGCAATTCTTCGTAAAAAAAAAAAAAGTTTATGATTAAATTAGCGCAATTAAAAGGTTTAGAATTAAATTGAGAAATTGTGAAAAAATTTAGGACTAAGTTGGCATAATTAAAAGATTTAGGGCTAAATTAACGCAATTAAAAGATTTAAGACTAAATTGAAAAATTGTCAAAGGATTTAAGACTCAGTTCTCATAATTGAAAGATTTATGAGTGAATTGGCCATAAGTTTAGGAATTTTTTTTCTATACTAGTTGATCTATGAAAGAATTAGATAAACGTAAGAAAAAAAAAATTAGTGAAAAAGGACTATGGATCACCACGTTGTTTGGTAATTAAAACTGTGTTAATCTTGCTCCAATTACCTGGTAAATGTCACTTTCCTGATTTAGATTCTAGGATGATCGCCGATGGCTAGATGTAAATCCTAATCAAAATAGGAAACGGGCAACTTAAAAAGACACGAAACTTCAGATAGCGTCAATCTAATTACCTAATTAGAATCGTACAAGGATAGTTCGACATAATGTTAGAATATTTCTATAAATATCTACGACATGAAATCCCTCTTCAACCATTGATCGACTACTTTCTTCGTCTTCTTCGACTTCGACCACTTCAATAGTACTAGCGTAGTTCCTTTGCTTTTGTCTCGTACGATCGAAGGCCGAAAGATTCGAGAAGCACAATTTTCTCACAATCGAAATTGAGTCGCGTCACCATTGCCTGCAAAATATGGAGATCGAATCGTTCGATGCTATTCCTAATGATGTGGTGGTGGAGATTCTTGCTTCTGTCGCCGCCAACTCCATGGACGACTTCTTCAACGGAAAAATAAGGTATCAGTTAATCTTAATTCCCCTTCAAAGAACTGCTCTCTAATCTGGGGCTCATTAGTTTTCTTTTAACAATATGGAGCTAATAAATATTTCTTGCGTTTTACTTTTTCCTACTTTGGTGATCTCTGAATCATACATGACGGAGAACTTTTAATACTGTAGCACATAGCGCTTTTACAATTATATTGTTTTGGTGTTATTTATCCAATCCAGCGTTCTCGCTAAATAGATGATTTTATCTTAATAAATATTTTTAAACTCGATTTTAACCATATGAACTTGATTATGCTTTCAGAATTATTGAGACCCAGTGGAATCCGACCTTTGAAGATATAGTGTCAACAGTTGAGTACAAAGAACCATTGCAATTGTCGTACGAACATTAGTATCTATGATAACATGCTCATATATTAACTATACACATCAAATATGTTGTTACTATGGTATTGTTGCTGATGACGTTAAAAAATAACTAGCGCCATGCATTAATCTTTTATTTTGCTGTAAACAATTCTTTTCCCTGTAGTATGCCTGATAAATATTAGTAGCTAAATCATGCAATCTTATTCTTGTCATTATTATGTTCCGCAGTTGCAAGATTCTTAATGAATTAGCCGAAGAAGACTGCATATACCGACAAATATCATTCGAAAAGATTTTTTAGGATAAAATGGCGGCATCCCCAAGAAGGCAATGCCTTTGTTCAGAGGTGCATCAAGTGCGACAATTTGGAAGCTTTGTATACGCAAGAATTAGTACGTGTTTTTTGTGTGATTTATCTCTTTAATTTATTACCCATAGCTTTCTTCAAAGCTCGCAATTGACTAATTGCACTTTGTGAATGCTGCAGTTTTGAGCATATAAGTTCTGTGAAGGTTGAGCTAGGACTGGCGCTGCTAAAGAGGGCCATGCAAATCGGGCACCTCGGAGCTTCCTATGCCATGGGGCTCCTCCTCATTTGCGAGGGCAGCGAGTTTAAGAATGAAGGAGTTCGGCTGCTAAGAAAAGTCTATGCAAGCAAGCAAGCGGTGGAATGCCGCAAGAAGTATCTCAAAGTGGTGCACAACATGTGGTGGAACAACACAACGATCTTCAAAGGAGAGCCTCCTCGCTATGACTGCCTGATGCAAAGCGAGCATTGCAAGAGGAGAGGATGGGTACTCGACATCGACTACTACGACGACCCAGGATGCGAACAATGCATATGCCGAGCAAAGACAGAGATTCTCTATAAGTATTTCAAACGCCATGATCACGAGAGGTTTTCTTTTGCCAACGCAATCTAGTTTCACAAGACAAGAGAGAAGCCAAATTGAAGCGCGGAATCATGGAAAACTTTGGTTCCATATCAAGGAAGATCCTCTGTTCTCAAGGTGAAAATTACCTGGTTTGTCAATTCGTTGCCATCTAGATCAAGAACAGAATTGTTATCTGTACACCAATTTAACGGAAGAAACTGCAAGCACCTTTGTCTTACAATTTGCACTTTCTGGTTTCTTTAATTTTTATAACTTTGCACAGAAGTTAGAATCCCGGACGTGATATGCAGTTCCTCTTTAAATTTCAAGGGGGGAAATTCGGTAAATGCTTGACAATATAACAAAAAAACATCAGTAAGTAACTTAAATGAGATTTGGTAAACCCAAACTAGTGGTAATTTAATGGGAAACAAATAGATAAATCACAGAAATAAAGTTCAGTAAATTTATATAAAAGATCCTAAACTTAAGGTGTTTGTAAGATAGGCAAGTAAAAGTAGTACCAAATAAACTTCGATAAGTAATTCAAATGAAGATTGGCAACCCAAAAATTGCTTGGTAATTAGGCAAAAGTAGGTAATCACACAAATAAATATCGGCAAATTCATATAGGAGTTTTTTTTTTGTCTGATTATATCTTATCATATTTTATTTTACAAGCCAAGCCACATTGTGAATGCTAACGTGCTATATACAAGTTGCAAAACCATTTCCCTAATCAGCTGTCTTACATGGCACAGCGAGTGTTGACGTTGACAATTTTAATAATTTTTTAGTTTCTTAAATATTTTTTAACTTTTTCTTTTCTTTTCTTCTTTTTTATTGAAATTAGGGCCGTGATTCAGATTAGGGGAGGCTGCAATGCCCTCACCCAGGGTCGGCAAGGGCATCGCAGTCCACACTTGCCAAAGTGAGGGCATGTGACGATCTCGCCCAAGGTTGGCGATCTCGCCCGAGGTTGACGAGTGCTGCAACATTTAGCCCATGCTGGCAACCCTCACCAGCCCTAACTTAGAAAGAAAAAGTGAAGAAAAGATAAAAGGACAACTCAAAGAAAATGTTTAACAAATTCAAGAAAAAATATTACTAAACAATGTCCACGTTAGCATCGGCTATACCACGTAGAACGGAATGCATCCATGTCAGCGTTCCAATAGGATGGCGCGGTAATAGATCGATACCGATCAAAATTAGTTGAATGGACTTAAATGAAATAATAAAAAGATTTATGACTGAATTGACACAAACAAATATAATAAG
>JAGVVM010001248.1:0-35228 GCA_019149425.1 Psidium friedrichsthalianum | reverse complement strand
TTTCTTTCCCTTTCTGTCTCTCCCCTCCCCCCCCCCTCCTCTGCCCCCCGCCCCACTCTCCCCCCCCCCCCTCTTCCTCTCCCTCTCTCCCCCCCCTCGCGCCCCCCCTTGTTCCCCTTTGATAATTTAACATAAATGTGTTTCCATTTTACGAATTTTGTGACAAGAAAACTTAGTTAGAGGTGAATGTGTCCCAAGTCGGGATTTTCTTTAATGGCTATACTAATTTGGATAAATACTATCAGGAGTCGATAGTTTGAGGGACTTTCTGGCCTAGGGGAAGTTCTACATCTACAGCATTAGCAGGTGAAAATAGAAGAAAAATCAGTAGTCGTATTAGCAAAGTAGTATAAACATGAATAGACATAGATCAATCTATTACTAGCGGTGCTATCTATTGAAATTGTCAGCAAGAGGGAAGCATCTCAGCGAGAGAATTGCCTTAAGCTGAAAAAACAAGAAGGATGTAAGGAAATTAAAAGTTGAGGTATACAAATGTTGTTTAGTTGCTAGCTGACTGTAATTCGCGTTAATATTGGATTTATTTGTCTTTCACCTCATGATCATCCGTTTGATGGATAGATTATGATTTTGATTGTTCTTTCATTCAACACCTAAATGGAATGGTTTATTATTTAGTCAACGCATGGATAGTAGTAAAGTACAGTTGGGAAACAACATTGAAATGCGATGATGGAGTTGTTGGCAATGTTAAAATCAGAACACATGCTGGGATTGTGAGACATTGCATGGAGTGAGACATGTTCCAGATGAAGGAAAATCTGATTTTTTTGAGTGCCTTGGATTCAATTTCTCACCCTTTATCTTAACAGTTACTTATTTCCCTATGTTTTCTATTCTTGGTTGTCCATGACATTTAGGTTAGTCATGTCCTAATCATGGGGAGGCAAAGACCATTTCAAAATCATAGTAGATGAATGTTTTATTCTGATTGACCATCAATATTGTGCGATCCCAATGAAATCTGAAACTCTATGCATTTTCACCATTAATTTATGGATTTTACCTCAACACTTACTCACAATATATATATGTATGTTTAAATGTATTATAACATTAAGCTCTTGGGAGATTGCTCCAATGGCTCCCTTCTTACTTGGAAAAGAGCCCCACCTCACAAGGGTTGGGGGTGGGGGTTGGATGAGGTGAAGAAGTAGGGTTAGGCAACCTAGGATAGAACTAGACCGTGAAAAAAATTCCCTTTACAACTTTCCATTCCACTTTCCCAATGATTTCTCTTCTTTTTTCCCTATTTTTAATTAGAAAAATTTTCAAATAAGGGCCCAAAGTCTTGAGTAGTTTTCTCGAACAAAATTGGTCCAAAGTGGACATTGTATTAAATGAGAGCCTGAAGTGGCTAGGTTAGGCTGCAAATGGTAACCATTCTAATTTGTAATTATGTTTCCATTGAAAAAAAAAGATCATAATCCTATTTGGTAACATAAACGATTCTGATTCTAATTCTCTTCTCGGGAGCAATTTTGGAGCAAAAACAAGAACAAAAAAAGCTAGTTTTTGAAAAAAGAATCACTTTTAAGAATCACAAAACAGAATGAAGTATTACATATCTTATTTTTCTCTTTTCAATTTTCTTGTCACTTTTTCCCGACTAAAAAAAAACAAGGTCTCATTTAAAAAATAAATATAGGATAGAATAATAAAAAAAATCCAAAATTGAAAAAATTTCTAAAAAATGAGAAATTTTTGAGAAAATTCCCTAAGAATAGAAGAGGCTCAGATTAGGCTAATTTGACCCCCCCCCTTTTTCGTAAATTTGGAACTAGACTCCCTAGATTTCATAGATTTTGTTCTTTTTTAGGAAATTCATAAACACATTAGAAATCAAACTCGAATCACATTCTCTAAGCCCCTAGGGCTCTGTTCAATTTTATAATGCGATTTCTCAATGACATAATCCTTAATTGTACATTTGCTTTTATTGGTTGTGATTTGCCTAAATTTATGTACTTTAGACGTAGTTTAGTTCTAGAAATTTTGGAAAAACACAAAAATAACCAGTGCGAACACTTAGAAAGCTCTCGCTCTTAAGTTTTGGATGAATTAAGATTGAGATTTGATTTTTTAGAACCACAAGCGCACACCAATGTAAGGCAATGAGTGCATTTTTCTTGTAGAAATGAGAATGTCACTCATGCCGGTGTCCACCTCGCTCAAAAGAATTAGATGAAAATAAATAACGAAATGACTATTGATGATTCTTGATATTTATTTTTACATTTTAATATGCAATATGTTATGTAAGATAATCAATATGAATTAATTTCAATTAATTCAAAATGTAGAATGAAATTTCAAAAAAGTAATTATATAATTATTTGACTTAAATGACAAAAAATTGGAAAGAGAAATTGTTGGCGGAAAAAAATCATTTGCAATTATCAAACGCGTTTTTGTTGCAAGAATAGAAATTCTAAACAGTTATCAAACGCGTGTTGAGTCTCTAAAATCATCTAGGAAACAGAATCAGAAAAATTCATTTTTATAGAATACTTTTAGAACCATAATAACTACCATACACAACTTAGTATCAAATAGGTTTGAAGTGGCTAGCTTAGTCTCAAATAAGGGCCTGAGCAAACACATGCATCTCAAATGCCTCTTTATTAGGGGCATTCTCACCCCAGAACAGATTTTTTCTTTTTCTTTCTTAATTTTCTATGTTCGTCCCGTTCTTCCTCTGCATTCTCCACCGAACACGACCATTTCCCATCAAACGCAAAAGCCGATCGATGAAGGTGGCTTGGGCTCGCACGGTGGCTAGTGGCACGTAGCTGGAAGACGTGACGACATCAAACTACCTCAAAATCAAGCCCCAGCTAGATTTTAGCGAGGATTCAAAACCAGCAGTGACGACGAGCTCTCCAATGGTTGTAGTGACGATCGGCGAATGGAAATGAAGGCTTGAGTGGCTACCACAACGACAAAAGCAGTGCTTTTGGCGCGGTGCACTGATTAATGATTTTCTACCATGAGCTTTACACCTAAAAACTCTTCTGTGTGAGAAGTTTGTTTAGTATCGTAATAAGTGGGAAAGGAATCTCACAATTATGTAGTCCATTCTTTTTAAAGTGATAAAATCATTGGAATTGTGTATTTCATCGATTATTTCTTTTGTGAGTTGGGTGTCTGATGAAAACTCATTCCAATGCTCGTCTAGACTTGCACTATTGGACCATTTTTTATCATGCTCAATCTCACAAAGTTTTGCACCTTGATAGAATATCCATGAACCTATTGTGCTTCTGATTGGCCATGGCCATGCTTGAGAGCTCAGAGACATGGTGCCATTATGACAAGTGAAGAGAGAGAGAACGGCCACAATGGCTATCCCACGATGTTGAATAAATCAAGTTGGTTTCAGTCAAAGCAATCGGCTATCCCATATTTTGATGGTCACTATGATCATTGGAGCATGCTGATGGAGAATTTTCTCAAGTCTAAGGAACATTGGGATGTTGTTACTTCAAGAGTTGCCAAACTTGAAGAAGGAGATGTGTTAACAGCAACACAATAAAAAGCTCTGGATGCATCAAAATTGAGGATCTGAAGGCCAAAAACTACCTTTTCCAAGCAATTGACTAGTCTATCTTGGAGACAATTCTTTGCAAGGATACCTCCAAGAAAATATGGGATTCCATGAAGAGCAAATATCAAGGCTCAACAAGAGCAAAGAGGCAGCAGCTTCAAACGCTTCATTCAAAGTTTGAAATGCTACGAGTGAAGTAAGGAGACATAATCACAGATTTCCTCTCCCAAACAATGGCAATTGTCAATAAGATATGGATTCATGACGACGAGATGGAGGATGTCACCATTGTTGAGAAGATTCTTTGATCTTTGACGCCAAAGTTCAACTTTATGGTTTTTCCATACAAGAAGCCAAGGACATTGAAGAACTCTCCATTGATAAGTTGCAAGGATCCTTGTTGGTTCTTAAACAAAAACTCCGACAGCAAGAGACGGAAGAGCAAGCATTAAGGCCTCAACTGGAGATCATTCTTTATCAACAACAAGGGCGAATAGAGGAAGAGGTAGAGAAAGAGAAAACAATGATCGCAATAGCTTCAGTTTCGATCAAAAGCCTGAAAGCCATTCCTTGATCCTCAAGGGAGAGGAAGAGGTCATGGAGGGCGAAATTAAATTGGTTTTAGGCCAAGGTTAGCAAACAAATCCAAAGTGGAGTGTTTCAGATGCCATAAGTATAGGCATTACAAATCCGAATGTCGAACTTATTGGAATAGACAAAGTGTCGAAAGAACTAACTTTGCAAAGAAGAAGAAGAGAAGAGCCTCTTTTGATGTTGTGTAATGAGAAGGAAGAAACTCAACCAAACATGTGGTATCTCGACACTGACTGTGGCAACCACATGTTTGGAGACAATAAGATGTTTTCCGATCTAAACGAATCATTCCACAACACTGTGAAGTTTGGAGATAATTCTATTGTTTCTGTTATGGGAAAAGGGAGGTAACAATTCACACGAAGGGAAATTCTATGCAAACATCATCTCAAATGTTTTTTACATCCCTGAATTAAGACCAATTTGCTGAGCATTGCCAACTACAGGAGAAGGCATATGAAATCTCTATCAAAGGTGGTATGTGCAGAATACAAGATGAAAAATTGGGCTTCATTGCTGAAGTTAGTATGACGAACAATCGGATGTTTCCACTGTATCTCCACAACACTAAAATTCATGTTCTATGCAAGATTGAAGGAGGAAGCTTCGCTATGGCATTTTCTCTATGGGCATCTCAATTTCGGTGGATTGCAAACACTACGTCAAAGAAGGATGGTGGAGGGGGTCCTCAAATCTCTGCTCCTTCGGAAATCTATGAAGATTTTATTGTTAGCAAGCAAACTGTGCTCAATTTCCATAGGGAAAAAGGTGGAGAGCAAAAAAACCTTTACCATTGGCCATTCAGATATATGCAGACCAATATCTCCAATTTCCAATGGAGGTAAATGGCATATCATTACTTTCATTAATGATTTTAGCTGAAAGATTTGGGTGTATTTCTTGCAAGAAAAATTTGAAGCTTTTGAAGCCTTCAAGAACTTCAAAGCACTTGCTCAAAAAAGATGGAGGAAATCAAATAAAGGTCCGTTGCATGAATCGTGGTGGAGAGTACAACTCAGTTGAGTTAGTTATTTTCATGTGAAGCATAGCATCAAGAGACAACTTACAATAGCCTATACACTGCAACAAAATGGCATATGTGAGAGGAAGAATCGTACCATTCTGAATATGGTGCAAAGTCTCTTAAGGAGAAGTAGAATTCCAAAGAGTTCTAGCCCGAAGTAGTCAATTAGAGCATTCATATTTTGAACAGAAGTCCACTCTAGCTGTTCAAAATATGACACCAAAAGAAGCTTGGAGTGACCAAAGACCTGCCGTAAATTACTTTAGAAATTTGGGTGTATTGCTTATGCCCACGTTCTAGACCAAAGAGGAAGAAGCTAGATGACAAGGGAGTCAAAGTTGTTTCTCTGGCATTAGGGATCAATCAAAGCCTATAAGCTTTATGATCCTATAATCAAGAAAATCATCATTAGCCATGAAGTGATTTTTTTATGAAGAACAAACCTGGCTGTTGTCGCGACCCTCACGAGATTTTTACGAATATGGTCTCGAGGAGCTAATGGATTATCAAGATCTCATCCGCTCGAATAAGACGGGTGAGATCAAGGATAGGCTCTCCAAGCCCATACCAAATTGTCAAAGAGAATTTAAAAATGAGATCGACTTTAGTGTGTCGGGTGACATGTGATTAGTGTACATGCCATTAGAGTCGCCACCAATTTTTTTGGAGGGTATGATTAAAAGCCCTATTAAGCGATTGGAAGAGATCGTTCGATTTCTGTGAGAACTAGAGAAACGGATTCCGAGAACTCAGTTACGTGGACTTCTTAGTTGACGCCCTTTCGGTATTTAAGTTGAGCGATTTTCTATTAATATATAGATTTTCCACAAATTTTTTTGGTGAGGTAAGTTCTAAGTCCAATGGTTTATGCAGATGGGAAAAACTATCCTATTAAAGACAGTTAATAATTGAAAGTGCGAGAATCAAGGAATCAGTAGGTGCGGATAAATCACATCAAATCAACACTCAAACAGTCACATGGCAAGCCAAATAGAGCTCTAAAGCTTAGAGACGCACCAAAAGGGTATCAGGGGTGAATTGAAAAAAATGGGTTAGATTGATCAGAAGGTAAAATGATCATTTTTCAAGGTTCTAGAAGACAAAAATTATGAAAATAGGGGATAAATTACCACCAAGCCTCTAAAGTTACCCACGTTTCAAAAGCTAAGAAAGCTCCTAGTTGTCTACTTGTTGGATACTCCAAACCGACGTTGCAAGCAATTAGTTTACAGATAGGATAAAGGAGCGATGCTTGATGATGCATATATAAAGGACTTTATGATGTCAAGTGAGATTAGGCACCGGTAGTGATTTTGCGCAGGTGCAAAAGGAAGAACAATGAATGAAGAATGCAATAGAAAATAGAAAATCCCAAAATGCCCCCATCATGCATTTAGAAAGTAGCATGTGAGATGCACATGATCATTTCAGACCCTTATTTGAGACTACGTACCCACTTCAAGCCCTTATTTAAGACATATATACTCTAGACCCTTTTTGAGAAGAAAAGGCTCCATTTCATGTCATTATTTGGAATTTCCCTTTTAATTTTAGTGGTGCGGGACAAAAAAACTCCTCCCTCTCACAAATTAATTTCCAATTTTACCTACCGCTTGCTCACAAAAGTAATTATTTAACATCGAGGGAATATTCAATATATCGGATACCAATTCAAAAGTTATCTTGGGTGTGTGATAGACATCGAAAGTGTGCATGAAGACGTGAGCATGTAGGCGCCAAGTACCAAATAATATCGTACAATATTTATAATATTCATCGATTCACAAAAGGTATTAAACGAATTATCCAAGGAAGCATAACATCATTCTCTTTTATTTTCCATTTATTTATTATTAGATTAGATCCAAAGAAATTTCTCCTACTTTTGAATTGCCAAAGCAAGAAACTACGTATCTATCGGAATCTCAAGAAATAGAAGAGAGTGAGTATAAAGTCAAGGTGGCCCATACATGCACTTTGATGGTGATTATCCCAGAAGATTACCGACCTAAAAGAAGAAATCTTAGCCGAAATTAAAAAAATAAAAAATCACGTGTTCCAATCATTTGTCATGATATATCTTGATTGCTTCCCTCTGCACTTAAAAAAAAAAGAAAAAAGAAAAACGGTCTCTACGCCGAGCCCAATATCTCGACAATTTTCCATGTCCATGGAGGGCGAAGCGTAAGGTTTAACGTTCAGACGAAACTCAAGGAAAAAACAAGAATTTCTGCTGCGAGTCCCAAGCGATATGGCCTGACATGGATGAAACCAAGGTTGCATCACCCATCTGGTCCACCTCCCATGTTTCTGTCCCATGGAAACGTTCCTTTCCCTCCAATGTTCAATTTTGCAATCATGGGACAAAAGAGCAGAAACCCCAGAACTAATCATCGTTCTCGATCTCGATCTGCTCCTCCTCCTCCTCCTCCTTCTTCCCTGTCTTCGTCTTCTTCCCTACCCCCACTCAAAAGCTTCGGGGGGACCAGAGCAAGAAAAAGTAATAGAAAGCAGCGCCACTCGAAGAATCCACGCCCCAAAAGCTTGAATTTCTCTCCGCTTTCGTGCCCAACAGAGGAGAGAGGGGCGTGACAGTAACAGTCACCACCTGCTCCACTCGGGAAGAAAAGGAAAGTTTGTTTTTCTTTCCTTTCCTTCTTTTCTTTTCTGGTGGAATTTGTCGGGAAAAGTCGGATTTATGCGCGAATTAGGCGGGATGGATATGTATCGGTTAAATTCGGTATATACAAATTTGCCTCCCTAAGTATGGAGGATCTCGAAAGTGTCGTTTTTTTTCCCTCCTTTTTTGAATGAATTTAGAGTAGCAACTATGTTGAATGTGCACGACTGTTCCGGTGGCTTGCGATGTCCTTCCGAGCAACACTCCAAGGTCCGATAGTTACTACTAGGAGTGAGCAAAAAAATCATGATCCATCCGAATCAGATCAGACCGTATCCAACTAGTTGACTTTAGATGGCTCCCACCGGGTACCGGTTTCGATTACCGGTCCAATTTGTTGGAACCAACGGATACCAATTCGGTTCCCGGATTCAGGTGGAGATCTTCCAATCGGACTAATCGGACCGGACCTATTTACATAATGTAGATATATATATATTTTTTAATTAAAGCTACCCTCGTATTTAGATAAGGCAAACCAAACCATATGGTATAAAGAGAACGGATTTATGGATATTAAGCCAAAACGTGAAGTTTTAGGGTTATTTTCAAATGGGTCAATTTCAAATGCCTTCGAAGCACATGCCATAGTGCTCTCTGGGTTTAGGTACAGGCACAGGGCGGAGGGACGTGGATGGGGGCAACGATGTCTTGCGGAGCCGTATTTTTTCTATGAATTGTCAAAGAAATTACCAAGTGCGCCGCCTAAGTTCATGGCTTCATGGTTTACTCACGTGTATTTTTTAATTGATATTAATACTCAGTAGGACTCGTTTCATGAATCCATCCAAGAACCAAATCGTTTCGGTGGTTCGGCTCTCGAGTGGTTTCGGTGGTTCGGTTCTCGGGTGGATCCATAAAATGAGCGGATAGTTCCTGGTTCACTTTTTGCGAAAATGGATCCCTAATTGATGGTTTTTGGTTCTTGGATAGGAACCACTTATCTTAAAACCGATCGTCCCTAGTTACTGCTGGACAATTCATATCAAGTTCGGTTCCAAATGGATCCATGAAACAAACAGGTAGTCCACGATTCACATTTTTGTAAAACCGGTCTCTAGCGGTTGGTTTTCGATTCTTGAGTGGGAATCACCTATCCTAAAATCGATCGCCCTAATTACCATTGGACAATTCACATCGAATGATAACTATTCGGTCCGTCTTTAAACATATGAAAACCCCTTCGGATCGGTATCACCGGATCATCACAAAGATCCAAAAAGGTTCATTCGCCAACACGCGCGATCTGACGTTGATGGCAATGCTAATCTCATACCCACCGGTTTTCATCCGCAGCGGCTCACGAGGACTGAGAACTCCCCCCTCTCGAGCGAAACTTTGGTCGCTACTGTAGTTTTACCTAACAGAGATGGGAAAAAGTCGGTACAAGCAAAGCCACGAAGAGTCCACCCCACCCCACCCCAACGAACAAACTCCACCTTCAGATGCTTTTTGACCAAACCTATTGGTCGGAGCTAGGACTTGCAATTATTAGCATCACTGACAACATTATGACGCACATTATTTCGGACCGAGCAATGTCGTGAAGTCTCTCCAATTTTGAAACCAAGAAAATTGTGCTTCGTCGCAATCACCATTCTCGAAAAGCGTGCCGCAATTCAAAAAAGCGACCGACGAACCCCAGCTGTTAATCTTTTCGCATGGCTTGGACGTCAACCCAATCCGCCATCGCCTCAAAAGGCGCATTGAATTTGGGGGCTTCCTCCGAATCATTACACCATCATCCTAATTTTATTTATTTTTTCCTTGTTTCAAAGTAACGTTGGAGCATGTTCGTTGATTCGACCAATTTCGTTTCTAATGAGGCCTCGCCTCGATGTCAGCAAAGCACGAACGGAGACTCTGTTCGGCGAACTAGGATTTTGATCGGTCGAATGAGAAAGGAAGTTGTTTAGGTCTTACAAAACGGCGCCGTCCGCGTTCACAACGTGCTAACTAAGGGGGAAAAAAAAGAAATAGAAGAATAGAATAGACTCAGGTGGGTTGCATAGAGTTTGGTCGACCATAAATGATTAAATAGAAGTCAAGAAATGAATTTATGACCCACAAGTCTACAAGGAATAAAGGTCGGATCCTTTTGTCATTTTTTAGGTAATATCGAGGAAAAGCTGATCCAGAAACGAAGTAAACTGTTTGATAGGGCCCGGATGGTAAATATTGTAATTTGATGGAATGTGGGCAAAGTGAGGAAAAGCCTATGAATAACGAGGGGCTCTCACGATCTTAGCTGGGAATCTATTTTATGGCATGGAGATCATGTCTGATACGCAAAAGTTCTTTCTTAAAACGCCACCAATGGTCCCTTGACTTAGGCATATCGCGCAATGTTGTCCCTAAAGTTTGAAACCTGTTCAGCATGATTCCTAAATTTCGATCCAAAATTCAATGTGATTCCTCGTTACAAACATTTGCTAAGATTTCACAAATCACATTGGCCAATTCTAAAGCCTAGAGAGGTAGACTACAAATCAAATCAAAATTCATAAACTATACTGAACAGATTAAAGGTCCATAAACGACATTACACATTGGATCAAAATTCAGAAATCCCATTCATGTTACCATTACCATCCCGTCTTTCGATAGATGGGTATTGATAAGTCCGTTTGGATCCAGTGCACTAGTCGAAAAGATCGTGGCCGGCAATTTATTCGCTTGCCCAATTTTGGCAATGAATCATAATCTCAAGTGTGCTTTCAAGCCACTGTTCTAAGATTTTTACGACCGTGCTCTTTCCACTTGCCCCGACATAGGCGAAACCTTCACATATCCAAACTTTCGATTTTGTCGTTTGCTCCTAGAATCATGTGGCATTTTGGAAGAACAAATTGAGATCCAATTTCCACGGTAACGAATCGGGCTTTGATGCTCACATGGACTTTCGTGCGTGCTACAGTTTCTCCGTGCCCTAAAGATGGTCGGACAATCACGGCGGTCAGGGGGTGGTTGCGTAGACGAGGTCCGTTAGCGGCGATGCCGGTGCCTTCCCTTCCTCGTATCGACCACCGCCGGCTCGTGCGAGTCGCACACCTGGGTCTTGAACTTGCACCCGAACTTCCTTGTCAGCGACCCTCTCCACCCTCTGTCGGCACGGCCGCCACTGCCGTCGTCGCTGTCGATCTTCTCGATCGCCTTCTTCATCGTCGAGCACTCCCTCTCCAGCTGGTGGACCCTCGTCCGCATGCTGTCCATGTCCAGCCTCAGCACCTGGTTCTCCCTCACCGCCGCCCTCCATGTCGCGCTCGTGCTCCCCTGCCCCACCGCTACCGCCACCGCCCTCTCCCCAACCGGCTCCTCCTGCTCCACCACCTCCGCATCCTCTTCTTCGTCTTCATCTCCGTCGTCTTCTTCTTCATCGCGGAGTCTCGATGCCGACTGCCGGCCCGGCTCCGGCACCGCCCCCGTCTCCGCCGCGAGCAGCGTCCCGGCGATCGCGTGGCGGAGCTGGAGCTGCTCGAAGAACAACACCTGCTCAACGACTACCGAATTGAGTACCGGCTCGGCTCGATTCAAATGATGGGTCGTATCTATACTGTCGATGATCAAGAAATGGACAAATTAATGACGCGTTGGACGCCATTAACGGCCGACCTACCTGCACCACCACGCGCAGCGGCAACCGCTCGTTCTGGGCGGCGTGCGTGCACGCCTCGAGCGTTAGCTTCTGGCAATCTATCAGCCCGCAGATCTTCTCTCGCTCCGCCTCCGATATCCATGGATGCGCCTGAACACAACAAAGCTCCGTTCATCATGTTCCTACTTCAATGGCGAAATTGAGCTTGCAGTACCTTGAGATAAACGTCGACGGCGCGGTAAAGGCCGTCGTCAAAGAGCCTGGCCTGCTCGGGAAGCGAGATCGCGAAGCTGTAAAACTTCTCTGGCTTCAGGTTCGCATCAGAGGCGATCTCCGAGAGGTAACCATCGATCAGCTTCCCGACCAGCATCAGAGACGGCGACCTCTCCGGGTGGCCGTCGATTCCGGCGGCGTCCAGGAAGTGGCCGAGGATCCTCTCGACGCAGTCCACGTCGTAGAGAGTCTCGTTGAGGTAAGAATAGCTCGGGATCAGGAGGTCGTCCAGTGTCGCTTCCTCGAGCTGCAAGCCGACCTTCCTCTCGAGCGACGCGCGGCAATCCTGCGACGCGTTCAGGATGATCGACGTACGCAGGAGGCCGAAGAGAAATCTCGTCGTCGCCGCCGCAGAAGACCGCGAGGTCGTCTTCTCCGGCGGCAGGTTCGTGATTATCGTCTCCAGAAGCTCTCTCTGTTCGCTCTCCGAAGGCACCGAAGAAGAGGACGACGGCAATGGCGGCTTCCTGCTCGATCGCGAGACGCCCGGGATGTATCGCTTCGCGTAGTGCATCAAGCATATCTCGACGATTTCAGAGCTCAAATCGGCCTCTCTCATGGCGGAGATCAAGAGCTTGAACAGAGGCAAGCTCAACAGCGACAAATCCTCGAGCCACGACTCCACATTGTTCCCTCTCGTCTCTCTCTTCCTCCGATTGTTCGTGTCGATCCCGTTCCAAAGTGCCTGATTCGCTAAACCGCGGCCCAGATTGGCTCCGTCGCCGACGGGCCAGCCGAATAGCGACGGATCGGCTGAGGAAGCTTTGGCAACTATGGCTTCCACGCATCGCTGGGGAATTTCCAGCGATTCCGCTAGCGGCGTCACTCGCTCGCACGACCTCAAGGCCCGAATCGAGTCCTTCAAGCTCTTGAGCACGGACTGAGACAAGAACCTCTCCGTCTTGGAGATGAGGTTGTCCTCGGAGTATTCCTCGGTCATCTCGAGGAACTCGCCGGCGCAGCGGAGGGGCGCGACGTTTAGGGCGGAGAGGTCAATCTTGACGCCGTAGCAGAACTTGGCCGCCATCTCGAAGGTCTCGGATCCGCCGGGGAAGTCCTGAAGCGTTATGTGGCAGTGCACTTCCTCTATCTCGTCTCCTTCGCCTTCGCCAACGTCGCCTCCTTCACGGCGGTCGGAGGCAGCCGGGGCTTGGGTTGTGGCGGAGGTGGTCGTCGGGCTTGTCTCTTGCTCTGTAATCAACTGGTGGAGCCTCCTGCTTTTGGACATGAGTGGGAACTGAAAATGAAACAGACGTTTCGCGTTAGCGCTTCAGCACTGAAAATGATGAGAACAACGGAGGGTTTCAAACGACGCCGCGAGTCTCAGAAGACAGAGAGAGCGACCTTGTGGAGATGGAACGTCATGTCATCCACTTCGACTACAATGTCGCTGGGCAACCCAGTAGTGCAAAACCTGCGACAAACAAAACCCAGAAAGTCGGTAATGGAAGAGAGAATCTGCAGGAAGACGAAGCGGGACGTGTATCAGGGTACCATGCTTGGCCTCTGGAGCTGGTCTTCTCGGCAGCCATTTTCTTTTCCCTTTCTTTTTTCCCGGGAAAATCTCAATCTGCACTTGAGGTAGTGCCCTCTTTTCACAGATCCATTAGCATCCGCGACTCACTTGGTAGCATCTGAATGAACCACTAACGGCGAATCCCACAAAAATCGAAGCTTTGGCGCGAATTTTTTTCCTCTCTTTCCTTCGCTTTCTGGGGCGTTCGTGAAAAACAGAGCAGAGAAAAACATAAAAAATGAAGAAGAAAACAGGGGCAGGGGCAGGGGAGATAGAGAGAGAAAGTGGAATCCAGGAACACGGATCATGACAGACAGGGATTTAAAACAAAACAAATTCTAAATTCTTTTTTCCTAAAAAGGGGATCCAAGTCATGATTTTCTCTTTGAAAAAAAAAAATCTTTTTGCTTTGGGGGAAAACAAGAGTCAGAGGCAGAATCTCACCCACCTCCCACTTCCTCTTCTTCTTCTGTAACGTCAAAGCCGGGAAGAGAAAAGGAGAAAAGGAGAGAGAGAGAGAATCGAGAATGGCAAGTCGAAGGCACTAGCCATCATCATTATCGATCAGCTTAGGGACCCCTTAAGCATGTCAAGGGCCACGGTCTATTGACATCCCAATCTAGGGTTCGTAGCTTCCGGCATAAAATGTCGTCAATAACGAAAAAAAAATTAATAATTATATTAAAGATTAATATTACAAAAAATTTTAAATTAATACATCTATCATAAATTTATCCTCCTGTTAGTTTTTATTAAATCTAATGATCAAATTATTGAGTTGAATGACACGAAATAATTGATGGGTATACAAGTTTGAGATTTTTTTTCCCTTCATTTGTTATAGGTGTATCAATTTGAAATTTTTGTAGTATTAACCTAATTTAATGGATGATAAATTTGTTGAAGGTGTATTGGTTTTTATTTTTCTGGTGATCAAAAAAATTATTTTATGGTAAATTTATTACAAATGTACTAATTTAGAGTTTTTATGGTCAAAAAAATAGTTTGAGAGAAATTTATTATAAGTGTACCGGTTTGAAATTTTTCGTGATCAAAAGATAATTTGGGATAAATTCCCCGTGGATGTATCAATTCGAGGTTTTTCGTGGTATTAATCTTTATATTAATTGTGAATATTCTAATTTTTTTACATCAAAAATCATGTGTAATATATTTTCCATCAAAAAACAATAAACAAGAATTACCGATATTCAGTATACATTATGTTGTAATATATTTGGCGCAAATAAATCGGCGGGATGAAAAAAAAATTACCCTCTCAATAAACAAGAATTTTACCGATATTCAGTATCCGGGACCGGGAACTAAGGCATTCGTCATTACCTGTTGCCTCAGAAAATAGATACACAAATCATTTTTTATCCTGTCCAATGCTTAGCCCGCACTAATCAAGACATTGACTTCCAAATCACCTTTGTTTATCCGGGGGGTTTTAGTGCACTTGCTTGTCTCAAGGCCACATGTCCCTCTCCTACATGTTTTGATTATGAACACAGACTTTGTTTTGCCTTATTTTATCACATAATTGTTTCCCTATATTTCTTGTGTCTATGAAAGCTTTTTTCTTCTTTTGCTTTTTAAGGAGGTCGTTATTTTAATTAAAAGTGATGGGCACCAAACTTTCTATGTGACCCATGAATGTACCGGACGAGTCTTTCCATGAGAAACATGGCAATTGAAAATTTTCAATTTTCTGAAAACCCACGCCCAAAAAAAAAAAATCAATTCGCCATGGGTTCCATCACTTTGTACTATGTAGAGCTCTCCCGTGTTCATCCATCCACTTCTCATCTTTGTCTAGTTCGAAAAGTTTTCACTAGTCACGCAACTCACAGCTCCAAAATTTGGATCCACTATGATCTAATTGTAAGACTTCGATCTCACGATGATCACATAGATATTTGCTTTGGAATTTATTGAGCCTCGGTCCGACACGTCTTGTCGAGTGTTACGTGTGATCCTATTTCACATGCATAATCAAGATTAGGGGTGAGCATGGGTTCAATTGGGAACGGACTCAACAGGCCATACTACAAGATAATTGGCTAATCTTGGTCTCATACCACAAGATCCTTCACGACTTTGATTGGAAGATAGATGACAATTGAGGCATTCGCGTGAAGCCAACATGTCTGCCTCTATCTCGTACAATTTTTGCTGTTGCGTGGGGTTATCTTTTCCTTTCGAAAATGAGTCTTTGTCAACAAAGCGTGCAAGATTGGTGTCGCTACAGCTAGCGAGGGCACAAGACGAGGGATATTCCCCGAAGGCCGGCTTCCCTTTGCCTCTGCCTGGTAGATTCCCCGGGGCATCAAGACATGGGTTCACGGCCTAAGACGAGGTTTTAGACATTGAAGTCCTCGCTCTTGGTCGGCGTAATGTGCGTTTTGATTCGTAACATGAAGGCCTTAGGGGATGAATAATGCTCTCACAGACACCTCATGACCCCATACAGCACCATGAATGAATGCTCCTGTCGATCTTTTTCTGCGTCTCAGAACTTGCCTGATTCTGCTCCAGCAAATGAATCCGAGCTCGAGCTCGTGCTCTTGATTTTTGAAATGTTCCTGGGGGTTCTAATTCGAACACGAATTGCTCCCATTCAATTCCACCTACCAGGACTAGCAACCCTTTATTGCTCCTGCATTTATGGTCGTATTAATGAGGGCCGATAAGAGAATGTGAGCAGAACCAGAATGGACCCCCTCGCCACTACGTGGTTTGTTGGTGACTATTAGTAGGCTTGTCAAAGGCTTGTTAGGATAGTAATCCTCAAGGGGTCCTAGGAAAACCATAATCAGCATATGATTTAAGCAGCACCAGCTGTGCTCATACATGGCTATGATAATGACCAGAATGATGATTAGGGTAAAGGCAAGCGGAACCCCACTTGATGGAAGCTGGACATGGCCAGATTGCTCGAGAGCAATTGGGATGTCAAGGAAAGATAGGGATGGGTATGGAATTCACGTGCTTTGGTGGCTAATCATTGCATGAACTGGACAAAAAGCAAGAGGGTCAGCCGTAGGGTTCCTTCCTTTCCCTTCCAAGAGCAAGAGACATTGGAGACGGGACAAGACCAGCAGTTTGAAGCCAAGAAAGACCCAGAAACACGAACATGATTTGCTCCTACCAATCCTCCCTCGAATCCTCGAATCCAAAGTGGGTTTGAGGGCTACTTTTTTAGCCCCTGAATTTCAAAAACCTCTCTCTGTGTGTCCGTGTGGGGGCAGACCGTCGTGGGTTGTTTATCTTAAGACAGCAGCAAGTGGGTTTTGAAAAAGATATGTTAAAAGAGCACGAGAACCACCCAGGAAAAAGAACCAGAAACCGATGATTGAGTGGGTGTTTATTCATATATATTAAGCATAATTGCACTCTGCACGAGCTTTAACTTTTGAATATTATACATTGCTTATGAAGCAGCACACTGATTCGATCATTATTGGTCAATTTACGTTGACCACGCTCGAACCCCCCATCATTATTCCAATCTCTGTCTACCGACACGCCACTCTTCTAAGGCAAGCATTGAAAACCAGATGCGCAGAAAATCAAGTACACGATAGTATCCACCACACTACAACGTTTCTCTCTCTCCATACTTGGTGCTTCTTATTTCATTTAGCCCCACCAAGAGTTGGGACTTCATGCACCTTGGAGGTCTCTCGTCTTACTTACCTGCACAAAGCAGAAATGACAGGAAAATGGTGAAAATGAGATAATTTCTCCTCTAATTGCAAGAAAAGGATTGAAAACTATATCAACTTCTGTACATTTGCGGTCGAAATGAAAACTAAGGATGCCTATCCTATTAGAGTAAAATACACTGCTCTAAAAAAGTAAACCGACTTAGAAACTCGTGGTCCTAACCAAAATCAAATAATGATTGACGGCGCCGAGGTGTACCCATCCGAGGTAAACTTCCTCTACCCTAGACAAGGAAAGCGAAAATCAACACGGATGCTCTTTGAGAAGAACCACGCCAGATAATCACGTCCCAAATAGTCTTATGAAGAAGCCGACTTTGATTACTTTCCATCTTGATCTATGTAATTTACAAGAAGCCGTAGTACCGATGGCGGACGAAGCCGATGCTTGCTCCTCCGACGAGGGCATGACGACGCCGGGCCACGAGTTGCATGTGCAGTGCCTGCCCTTCTCAATGCTCTTATAAAGAGCGGTCAGGTGCTTCCCACAGCCACCCCATGTGGTTTTCCCACACTTATTGCAGTCGACCTTGTAACACATCGTGTACTCAAACTTCACAAGACAGCTTCCTGCGTGAAATTTCACGTTATTCACTTCCCCAATACCTCTATATAAAGCAAAATACCGCAGCTTGGGAATCATCAGCTTTTCTGTCATTACTGAACGACCAATCTCTTTGTTCATATCTCCCGGTTTTTGTGCGCACAATGCACCCTTGGGACTCACCCTGCTTTCGTCCGTTCGATTAACGTCCTTGTCAGGCCGAGGATTAGGTTAAGCTCTCTTTAACTTCATCAGGAATGGAGAGTAACATATGGAGGCTTGTGGTTGTCGACAAGAGGCAATGTCATTGCAAGACTTCATCGGATCAGCCATTAATCTTATCATCGTTCTTACTATTGCAAGTTCTCATGGTACGGAAAACAGGCGGACAAATCTATGATGTCTGATGAGTGCAACGAGAGGCCAATGAAGTTCGCAGAAGGGACCTACCCTTTTTGTCCTTGACAAGTTTCTGTCTGTTCTTATTTCCTTGGCATAGGACTGGAAGATCCCTTGGTGGACAAACTTGCAGACAAAAGAGAATTGCCTCGCGTTACATCATTTTCCCATAAGAATAACGACACGAAAAATCTTTGAAGCTCTAGCTTAATATGAAATGTGACTCGTGAACTATGAACTATGAAATTTTGAAATATGTTCAACTGAATCCCTAAACTATATGAAAATATTCATTATTTGTTCTTCCATTAATTCAAGTTCACAGATAACATTGAACATTTTTATAAAGTACAGAAAATAAATTGAATATGTACCAAGAGCTCAGGGACTATATTCAACAAATTAAAAGCCCATGGACTATATTGAACAAATTAAAAGTTCAGAAACTACACTACATATTGAATTGCAATTCAAGAACCACATCGAACAAATTATAGGTTCATAGACCACATTGCATATTAAATTAAGGCTTAGAAACTATTTGTGTCATTTTCACTTTCTGTTATCATGTGTTTGCTTCGGAAGGATTTGCTCGCTACATCAAAATCGAAAGTCCTTCATCAGCGACTAGGCGAAATAATATCTACTTTTCCTTGTTACTAGAAAGTGCCGGATGCCTTTTCTCATCCTTTGAGAATTCACACCGCATTGGGCAGATCCACTGCATCGAAACTTCCGGAGCATCGTAGATGGCATCTGCCTTAGATGAAGTCGAATGTTCCGACTTACAATCGCTTTGTAATAGACTCCTGGAAAACTTAGGGGCCATTGAAGACGGAGTGTTCAACGTACATGAGAAAAATTCAACAGCGTGATTCGTACACTACATATTTTGACCTGTCTCGCGGCGGCAAACTACAGACAAGATCAAGTTACATAAAAACCAGATTGCCAGACAAGATAATAATCTCAACAAGTATGGAGTCCAATGGAACAAAAATCCACCAATAAAATTCAGACCATTCCCAATTCTCTTTCATGCACACACATTACTCCAGCAAAGGAACCAAAGACGGAGAAGACATAGACAAGGCTGGGCAGATTTATGTAATCTAGCATTCCTAGTAAAGCAAGGCAGAAAACCATCTGGCAGGACACAAGGCTTCAAGCTTCACTAAACAAGAATCAAGACCCAACCAAACCCTCCCTTCTGACCAAGCATGCACAGGCGCCTACAGTCATTTGAGCCTACTCCTTTATTCATTCGAAGTCCAACAGGAAAAAGGGAATTGTCCTGCTTAAGAGTTTATCAACAGGGGGCTGTTCGAAACGACACTAGTAGAATCACATGAACCTCAAAATATACTAGACAGTAAATACTACTCAAATATTTCCGGAAGCGTCATCCGATTATGAAGTTGGGATACTGATTTCATGGGACAATCGCCTTTCCACACAAATTTCCTTCAAAATATCCAAATGACTTTCCAGGATGTGAGCTGTTTAAAAAAAAAAAAAAGGGATCCTCTAACAACGGCCAGAACCTAGATGCAGTCAATTAAGTATGAAGTACAGCAGTTAACCGAGGTTCGAAATGCAAAATAAGCAAACCCGTTATAGAATCTCCAAATATATGCTAGGCTATGCAGGGTTAAGCATGGACTATGGGAATCAAACAACTTCAAGAATCATTACTATCTCGTTTCTCCTCGGACGAATCAACTGCAGGTTTCTTCGTTGGGCCAGACTGTGCTGTCATCGACACTCTCTTGACACCTCTTCCAACCACACCAAGATGTGTGACTCCAGCAGCACCATTAGTGTGAGCAGTGGATGCTGTTGGCGAGTCAAAATCTCCATTGCTGTTGACTGTTCCTATACGAGAAGAGCTCATAGCAGCTGAGGATGCTTTCTTCTCAATCTCTTTTGCCTTGGCAGATGCAATTCCAAGAATTTCAGTGAGAATTGATGTCGGATTTGCAGCGATCTGTTGCAGATCTTCCAACTGCATGTCAAGAAGGATATTTTACTCCAGAATACCAGTAAAGAGTAGTTTTACAATACAAGATTCTTGAAGAAAAAAAATAAGCTTGCCTTCTTTTCCAGCTCACTCGAGAGGCCATTTAGTGTTTTGATCTCAGCTTCCTTATCTGCTGAAGCCTTGTCTGAAGGTGAATCACCAGATGATGGGTTGACACCTCCATCTGATAGTGCTGATTCAGAAGAAAACTTCATTTCATCCATTAGACGATGAACCCGCGATTTGCAGATAGATATAGCCTTCTGGCAGTATGGAATGGCTTCACCTGGCTTAGAGCCTATCTCCAAACACAAGCATATCCGAAAGTTTCTAATGACAAAAGGTTAAGAAATTGCAAATAAAGGTTTAATTGCTGAAAGCTGACATTCTGAATTCAGAAATAACTCACAGAACAAATTCAGAGAATTAATAGTATGAACATTATGAAAAGAAAACCTTACATGCTTAGCAAGTTAATCAAAAGTAGGATACAGTTCCGCTATCTGCCGATTATCTGGTTCAACCAGTTTCTCTAACATGGATAAAGCTTTTTGATAGTCACTGAGAGAAGTTTCGATGTCCTCTGCATGGTAGCCAGAAACGATGGCAATAGTCAACCACCTTGTTCAAATAGACTGCAAATCACACAGCCAATAACAAAACATACCTCTTTCCAGTGCAACTTCTGCCAGAGCTGACAATATGTCCACCTTCTCAACTGTTTCAACAGAGTGTTTTTCAAGGATTGCCCTTGCAATATCCAGCATTTTCCATGCCAAGTCCAGATCAGACTCATCTTCATCTGCTTCAGCAAGATCCTCGGCATCAGAACCCTCATCATCTTCTTCTTCTTGGTCCTTCCCTCCAGAACCTATTATAAGGGCAACATAAATAGTAGGGCTTAACCATATCTGGACATCAGTAGGCAAAGAAGAAAGAAATGCTTCTCATTCTGCCTCACAGCCATTAGAAAAAACGCAACTGATAATATAACAGTGTTCCGACACACCTCCCTCATATATCCTGGTCAGCCGACAAACTTCCATCAAATGACTCACATCGGAACAGTATGACATAAAAGCCTGAAAAACACCTACTGATTTGCCATGATGACTGCCTCTCTATTGCTGAGTGCATGCAGAAAACCACCAATATCATTCAATCAGGAGAAAAGAAAGTGGTCTTCCCTAATTATTTGGCAAACTAAGGATCGTGCCTAACTCCAGAGGACACAGTCATGGGCAGATCTATTAGATAAGACACGCTTCGATGTATTTAACCAGAAAACACAGCACCAGCATGGCTAACATTAAGATATTATGCGTCGATAACACAGCTAACGCGGCATCACCAGCCAATCATATTGCTCACTTGGGATGCATCCAACCAGTTTTTGACTTTTCGAAAATCTCCATACTTATTGGCCAGTTTCTCCACGACGTTACCCCGTGATATGATTGATACAGAATATCTTTTTCTTAATGAATGCAAAGTACCGGCAAGGCAAGCCCGCAAAGCAGGTAGCATTTGCCTCCTGTATTTCAAGAGGCAAGCAAGATCACAATCATCTTTTTCAAGATTATTTCCTGCTAAGCCAACATGATATATGATAGCTTTAGAGTCCTTATCTAACAAATTACTGCCCAAACGTCATGAAACCACCTGAAGATGTCTTGATTGAAAATTATACTGTTTCATCCGCGAAAAAGATAAAACCACAAATGTCAGATGCTTTCTGCGATAGTTATACTAATGGCAAAGGATAAAATTTACCATGATACAAGTACATGGGCTCAAGTAGGCATCCGTAATAAGTAACGAGTATTGGAATACTGGTTAACACTACACTGAGCACTGTCTAGCTTGCATTTCGGGCATTGTTGCCTTCTAGTACACAAGCACACTTTTTGAGTTTGAAAGGAAGACCTACGAGGCTACAACACTCAGCTTTCTACTTGAATTTTTCTAACAAAGTAACCATAAAACACCGCATGTACTTGCTTGAAGCCCAGATAGTTCCTTATGTGAAGCTCTAAACACTGGTTAGACATGGAACCAAGAAGCAAGGTATTTTTAATGTACCATCATTGGTAGCACAAAAAACCAGGTATCAAAAAGCACTATGACTGATGAACATCCAACTGCCCAAGGGGGCTTATTGAGCTTTCATCAATCGGTGCTGCCAAGGAGATGGTGTTCTTCGTGAAACTACCCTTGTCCAAAGACGCCTAAGGTAAATCATGCAGTTGGAGAGCAAATTTCCATGTCATGTATCATGCACTGTAAATAAACATAGTTGATCGACAGAAAGACACGTTGTAACAAGAAATACAAAGGAAAATGATGATTTAAAAGAGCAAGACACATGGCACGTACCATCATCAGTCGCTCCACCCTGATGATGTGAACTTCCATCCTGATCAATATTACTAGAAACAGAAGCTATGGAAGATTCACCACGTAAAGTACTTCTTTCTCCATCTTTATCAGATACTTGACTTTGGGCGTCCTTTTTGGGTACAGTACCCAATGGATCGGCCTCCTCTTGAGCCTTATATAGAAGTGCACATCCATACTTGTAGTAGGAACTGACACACTCCAAGGCGAGTTCTCCATAATGTGCCACCCTAATATTTTAGTCAAAAGTTGATGACAGTATTCACATAAAGGGAAGAGAAAGAAAATGAATCAACAAGCTCCAGGCCCCAAAAACTGAAGATACAGTCAGCTTTTGATGCTGAAAGAGAGAATCATTGAGAGGGATATAGTTATCGTGATGAGAGTGACCTACATCACAAGTTTTCAATACATCGAACATTCCACAAGTCACCAAAGGTAGGTAGTTGTGCTACGCATAACAATTAGGTCTCCCATTCTTTTGTCCCAAGTCCTAATCAAGGCAGAACTCAAACATTATACACAGCACCTTCACATGGCAAGGAGAAATAATAAAAGTAGCTTCCAATCTAGATAGGTCCGCATCCATGATTCACAAGACAATAAAAGCTGATGTGCAAATCCAAAGATAGCGTGAATGGTGCATACAATCAAATCTGCACTGAATTACTTCTGCGACAAGACAATAAAGGGCGTGTCCTAATTCAGCTCCTGACATGGTCCCCGAGAAATCAGTGGTGCGAAGAACATCTACATAAACGTAAGAGTAACAAAAAATGGGGAAAAAAATCAAATAAAAGAGAAGCCTCCACATGTATAGCCTCGATGTCCTGTTTTCAGATATTACCCCTTCTAAGCCTTTCGCCACACGTTTCAGAACAGAACGTCAATTCTAGCTAACGAGAACAGACATCAGTACTCACCTAATCGCCTAAAAGCAGCAGAGCTCGACCAGCATTAACGAGCGAAGTGAACGAAACATAGAAAACCAAAATGACAAATAAACAAACAGCTATCAAGAAAAACAACCACGAAGAAAAAACAAAAAAAACTGAACCTGATCTCTAGGCTCGGCTGAAGCATTCAGTGGCCTCGACATAGTTGCCATCTTTAAGAGCTGTGGAACCGCCCTCCATCAACTCATCCGCGAACCCTAGCGACCTATTTCCGCCGCCGTCGCCATCCGAGGTCAAAACGGAGCTCTCCGGATGGTTGATGCTGCTGTTGCTGTTGCATGCGGAATCCGCCGCTCCTCCGAGAGCGTTAGACTCGATGGTGGCGTCGTTGGAGGCCTGGTTGGAAGGCACGAGGGGTTCTTGAGGCCTTGTGGCCAACGCTTCCGATTTGCTAGACGCTGCTCCTTCTTCAGCCATCGCTGATGCTCTCTCCCTCGCTCTGTCGCTAGAAGAAGAAGAAGAGAGGGGGTTCAAAATTCCATTCGATTGGGGGTTTCGGTTCTGGGCGCCCTTCAAAACCCTTTCCGGCGCAAAACTCGTTAAAAATGGGAATCCTGTCTCTTTTGCAATAAAACAAAAGAAAAATAAATCGCACTTTCTTGTTGGCCCCGAATTTTTTTTGTTTTGTCATTTTAGTCCCTATGCTCTTACAACTTGAATTGATTTGCCTCAAATCTTTGCAGTCTACTCTCTTTTTGCCGAATTTCGACCCGTGGAAGCACACGATTAATGAGAAGGTTACGATTTATTTAATTGCATAATTAATTGTTAAAATTTAGAAAAATTTATATTATTAGTCAAAATTTGGGTTTAAATTGCATAATTAATATTTCTTAGACAGCAAGTGGGCTGTTTTGGTAATTTGAAGAAGTATGTGCATGTCTACGATGTAGATAAGATATTCATATTTCTTAGACAGCAAGTGAATGGTCTTGGATATCTAATTTGATTAATATGGCTTGATTAGGTGAAGATTGGGAGCCTAGGGTAAATATGGTAAAATGAGAAACTTTATTGAAGCAATTATGTAGTTCTGAAAATCTTGAGTTAAAGGAATTTGTCTCTATTTTTTGTTGATTAAGGTGAATTTAAATAGGGCAAATTCACTGACTAAAGTTAAATTCATCTAAGTGATCCATGAATTTGCATATCTCTATTAAATGGTGATGGCTTGGTACTTAGAGGATGAATGTTTATATGTTGCAAAAGCATGTAACTATATCATTGCTACTGTTTACACGAGAAATGTCAAGAGATTAGTGTGATATCATTTGCACTATAATTATATGACAATTGTTATGTAGTAATAGATCGCGCGTGATGATGCTAGCTATCGAATGATAATTATCTCATGAGTAAGAGTTTATGGGGTGGTAAATGATGACAAATGGATATTTAGTTTCCATTTATGTGGCAATTATTATGTTATGGCGATTTGCATGTTAATGATGCCGTGTGATTGATGTCTTTTATCACAACCTATTTGCTAGAGAGTGAACTTCCTTGCATGAATATGCGTATAATATTCTAGGAAAAGACAAATGTTCTACCTAAAATAGGTCTCTAAAAGATTGAGAGATAAGAAGGCTGCGTTTGGTTCAACTTTGAGAATAAGCTTTGGGTCTCTGATAAAAATATGGGGTGTTTGAAAAATTTATTTGGACCCTTTTGGCCAAATGCTGGCATTAGCAAATTTGGCTCTCAACATTTGCAAAAGGCTATTTCTAGAGTTAAATGATTTCTTTTCTAAAACTACCCTCACGAATTTTTCCCTTTTTGCTTATCAGGCGACGGGGGGAGACTCTTGCTTGTCTAGTTTTTCCATATTTGCAAGGGCAACTTACGAGGCCAGTCTAGTTGCAAAGGGTCGACAAGGGTTCAGCGAGGTCACGCAACCTAAGCGATGGTCGTCTGGGTTCGTGAGACCTAGGAGATGAAGCATGGGGTCGAGCAACTCCAGGTGGCCAATTGTGATTGCACAACCTAGGCAAGGATCACCTGAGATTACACTACCCCATGTGGCCCCTGTAGGGTCTCAAGAACCTTGTTGGGGCTCGCACGACCACAGGCATCCCTTGTTGGGAGCCACCCAAGGTCGTGCAACTTCAAACGACTATCGCTGAAGCCAGATCTGGCTCATTGGCAGCTTGAGCCCTTCGTCGGAGTTAGCAAAGAATTTGATTTTTTTTTTTTTATAAAAACTAGAGAAGAAAAATCCCTTACAAGAAGCATTTGATAAACACTATGTTACCCAAAGTTTCTTTACAAAAGACCTTCTACCAAATGCAATTGCATTTTCTTATATCCTTTTAGCTTAAAGGTGTTTGCATTTGTCCAAAAACTATCCCTCAAAGCCGAATGAAATGCACCCAAAGTTCTATGATTCATACACGGAATGATATGGTCTAAGTACGGAAGAAGTACACTAGTAGCATCATAATTTATGTACGACACTCGTTTTAGTTTCAAAAGTTTCAAAACGATCACTTAAGCATCAAATCGGAGAAATTCCGGCCAAATGAAAAACAATGGCCTTTTTTTTATTTAAATTTACCATATGATGTGACAAATTTTTAAAAAAAAAACTCTGGTCACGTGGACATCTAAGCTAAACAATTAACGAATATAATGAATTAAATAAAAAAAATAAGCTAAAAACTATTACCAAAAAAAAAAAAAGGGCATTGGTTCAGGCGGACCCACCATCTTCTTCTTCTTCCCAAAGCGAACGTGCGCACCATCGTTTCTTGTTTGAAATTGTGCGAATCTTGCAGATTCCCGGAAGCTTTATCCACCATGTGATGCGCAGACAAAGCACGCCCGTGTAATCTGGGTTTTATCTTTCTTCACTTGGTCTCTCCCGTCGCCTGATTAGCCATCCACTACCCTCGCCGCCTGAACTGAGGGGCCTCCCTTTTTTTTTTTCCTTCCTTTTTTAAGTCTTTAGCTCATTTTTATGAGTAATTTAATTTTTTTATAAAATATGTAGCTAATTTTTAAGTATAAGTCCATGTGAACTTCCGGCAAATCACGTCGGCTCAAATAATAATAATAAAAAGGCCATGTGAGATTTTTGACAAACAGATTGAAGTTGACACTTAAATGACCTATTTTTAACAAATTTCGCACTTAAATGGCTGTTTTGAAACTTTTGAAACTAAAATGGATATCGTACACAATTTGATCCCTTTAACCCATATTGACATATTTTTACTAATATAATTTAGCGACCATACCCGATTCCATCTCAATCAACATTGAACCCAATCCAGGCTTTAAATCTTTGCAATTTTCCCCTTAAATATGGGAAATAGTATACTAAAAAAACCAATTAAAAAAATAAACTAAACGTGGGGGAAAAAAAAAGGCAAATAGCAATAACATTTGGATGACAGACACCAATTACCGACATCATCCTTTTCTAAACGTGTCGGGTTAACCTTCTTTCATCTATTGCTTCATTATTGCTATTTCTTCAAGTGACTGAAAAAGGTTAAGATGTCTGTCTTCTATCGAATGCTACTGCTATTTAAGAGTAAATTTCTCCAATTGGATAGTCATGGAGTCTAAATAAATTGCATAATTAAATAATAGAAGGTAACTATGGCTATTAAGAATGGACAGATCTCAGGAAAAAAGGATGGTAGTGAAATATTTTGAAATTACCCATAAATGTTTCAATTGATAATTCAAAATTCGACAGCAACTTTTTGTTTTTTTCAAAGTCAAATTTACACTATTCATAATTGATTTTTCCAAATGACTCAACATCTTCGGTGTCCTCTAGTTCTGAACCTGGAGCTGCTACTTAACTCAGGTATGAATCTCTCTGCATACTTCCTACATTGATTGAATCTAAAAGGGCTTATAGATCAATGCCAATAAAAAGACGGGTAAGTGGAACCCCTTCTTCATTCTTCTAATTTTTGGCTTAATCAAGATTTGATGCAAATAAAAAGCATTTTTAGCTTTAGTCGAGTCATGAAGGAATTTTAGGATGCATGAATGAAGTTTAATAATCTATTCTTTTAATCGAAAGAAAAATGTCATTTATATCGTAATAATAGTTTGAGAGTTACATCTTTCAAGTTTAGCAAATTCCAAATAGCTTCTGAACAAAACACACATCTAATACATGTAGGGAACTCACAGATCTATATCTAAATCTAGCTTGAGAGAGTAAAATTCCCAAAACTTGATCTAAATTTAAATCATGAGAGAAAAGCAGCCTAACCTCAAAGAGATTGTGGAGCCACATCACGAATATCCTCCTTGGCAGTTGTCGATTGGACGGATGACCGATGATAAGCACGCGCTGAGATCTCTCGCTCCATCTGCAACGGCTTGCGATACGCGTTTAGGTTCGACATACTCATCACAAGAACACAGATCCAATACCTATAGGGAACTTGCAGATCTATATCTAGATCTAGCTTGGAACAGTAAAATCTCCAAAACTTAATCTGAATCTAAATAGGAAGATAAGAGCAGTTTAATATCAGAGAGGTTGTGGAGCCACGTCACGAATATTCTTCTCGAAGGTTGTCGACTGGACAGATGAACAAACTAATTTCCACGCTCACTCAAGATCAACTATAGAAATTTTTCGTGCAAACAAAATTAAAGCTTCAAAGAGTTACTCTCTCCCTCGAAGAGATTGGCGGCTGTTTTTCCAAGGGAAGGGGGACATTTAATAATCTATTACACAGTTAAGATTTGTACTATTAGTTTTCTTCGCCGGATTAATTTCAAAAAATAGACCATCTCAGGACTGACATGCACAACACAAAGTTGCGTCGCTATATTTGTCAATTCAAGTTCTTAAGTGAAAAAAAATCAACAAAAAGTAATTAAATCATTTTAAAAAAATCAATAGGAACACTGTTCTCACATAAAATTACGACCTCCCGGCTTCTAAAAGTGAGCTCTCCAATCTCGTCGTGAACCGCACTTATAGAGGTCAACATAGTTGGAGGTGGATATTGTGGAGACCCATTTAGACCCGTATCCAATGTGGTTTCGCTGCTCTAGCCCCTATAACAACACATTCTTCAAATTCTTAGCTAACCCGTACGCGAGTCGACCCGATAAACAAGTTAAAAAAGTGATCTTGGACCCATTTTGACATATTTACCAACGATGTCGTGAGCCAATCGCAATTTTGAATGATTTTAAAAATGCCCTTCCTACGATTTGGGCATATCTAAACCCAATTGCGATGCATATCTACCTAATTATAAGCCCCGTCATCGAGATCTGCCCATTGACGTCCATTCGGTACAAGGTGGGTCAAGTGTACAATAAGAGAGATGCATATTGCGATCTAATTTAGCTGATGAAAAGGTTATATCGAAATTTATCTCGAAGACAAAAAAAAAGTCTTGAGAAAATGATAAAGAGTTATGGCGAAATTTCAATAGTATCACTAATATATTTGGAAAGGTTTCTCGTTGTTGCGCTAAATTTTTCGTTACATTAAAACATAAAAATGAAAGTTTTAAGTAAATTTTCCCATAAACCGCAAAAATAATACATAGTGTTCCTCTTAAAAGTCAGCTGAGAAAGCATTTTATTGTCAAAGATAAACAAAGAAAATCTCTCGCTATCCCCATTTTTGTGGACGTGTGGTCAACATGTTTGGTAATAGCATGGAAGAACTTGGGCAGCGAACAACTTCCGCCACACATTCCTCTCTCTCTCTCTCTCTCTCTCCAATCTCAAGCCGTGGCCAGTTTTTTCCACACCACCCACCAGCAAGCTCGAGCAGCATTCCAATGGCTTCCGCGGCGTCTGCTCTCGTCCAAACCCTCTCACTCCACCAAGCCCGCGATGAGCAACATTCCCCCACGGCAAATCCTGCCCTCTCCCCGCGCCCCTCCGGGCCACGCGCCCGTCGGCCTCCCCGGCCGGCGTCAGATGGCGTTCGTCCTGACGGCGTCGACGCTGCTGACCGTGGCGCCGCGACCTTCGGCGGCGCAGGACATCCCGCTCTTCGGGCTGCGGAAGAAGCTGAGGAAGGTGGAGGAGGAGGCGGAGGAGATCGTGAGGGAGGGCTTCGAGGCGGCGGAGAAGGGGATCGAGACGGCAGAGAAGGGAATCGTGGCGGCGGAGAAGGGTGTCGAGACGGCCGAGAGGGAGATAGAGGCTGTGGTGAGCTTCGGAGGGTTGGCGCAGGCAGGGGCGGTGGCCGCGGCAGAGGTGGTCGGGGTTCTGGTGGCGACGTCGGTGGTGAACGGGATTTGGGGCCAGAGAGACAGAGATCGTAGGGAATTCGACCGATTGGATTCATAATCGCCTTCTATATTTCAGATTTGTTGCGTTGGTGTATAATAACGTGGATAATGACTTTGATTTTAGGTTGTGATACAATTATGTGTTATATTACCTTACTTCTTATGTTCAAAGTAACGTACATGTGGCTTTGGTAGTGACAAATGAAATGTTGGCAAGCAACACTTACTTTGGTAACAACAATTTTTTTTAAAATCACTTAAATGTCACTATTTAAAAAATAATAATCACTTAAATCTCAATTTCAATTTGAATCGTCGAAATCTCACGTCCGAGGGACTAAGCCGAGCAACTCTGCATAGATGATTCTAAAACACTGAGTTTTTTTTTTTTTTTTTTAACTCAGTGTTTTAGAATCATCTATGCAGAGTTGCTCGGCTTAGTCCCTCGGACGTGAGATTTCGACGATTCAAATTGAAATTGAGATTTAAGTGATTATTATTTTTTAAATAGTGACATTTAAGTGATTTTTAAAAAAAAATTGTTGTTACCAAAGTAAGTGTTGCTTGCCAAACATTTCATTTGTCACTACCAAAGCCACATGTACGTTACTTTGAACATAAGAAGTAAGGTAATATAACACATAATTGTATCACAACCTAAAATCAAAGTCATTATCCACGTTATTATACACCAACGCAACAAAATCTGAAATATAGAAGGCGATTATGAATCCAATCGGTCGAATTCCCTACGATCTCTGTCTCTCTGGCCCAAAATCCCGTTCACCACCGACGTCGCCACCAGAACCCCGACCACCTCTGCCGCGGCCACCGCCCCTGCCTGCGCCAACCCTCCGAAGCTCACCACAGCCTCTATCTCCCTCTCGGCCGTCTCGACACCCTTCTCCGCCGCCACGATTCCCTTCTCTGCCGTCTCGATCCCCTTCTCCGCCGCCTCGAAGCCCTCCCTCACGATCTCCTCCGCCTCCTCCTCCACCTTCCTCAGCTTCTTCCGCAGCCCGAAGAGCGGGATGTCCTGCGCCGCCGAAGGTCGCGGCGCCACGGTCAGCAGCGTCGACGCCGTCAGGACGAACGCCATCTGACGCCGGCCGGGGAGGCCGACGGGGCGCGTGGCCCGGAGGGGCGCGGGGAGAGGGCAGGATTTGCCGTGGGGGGAATGTTGCTCATCGCGGGCTTGGTGGAGTGAGAGGGTTTGGACGAGAGCAGACGCCGCGGAAGCCATTGGAATGCTGCTCGAGCTTGCTGGTGGGTGGTGTGGAAAAAACTGGCCACGGCTTGAGATTGGAGAGAGAGAGAGAGAGAGAGAGGAATGTGTGGCGGAAGTTGTTCGCTGCCCAAGTTCTTCCATGCTATTACCAAACATGTTGACCACACGTCCACAAAAATGGGGATAGCGAGAGATTTTCTTTGTTTATCTTTGACAATAAAATGCTTTCTCAGCTGACTTTTAAGAGGAACACTATGTATTATTTTTGCGGTTTATGGGAAAATTTACTTAAAACTTTCATTTTTGTTTTAATGTAACGAAAAATTTAGCGCAACAACGAGAAACCTTTCCAAATATATTAGTGATACTATTGAAATTTCGCCATAACTCTTTATCATTTTCTCAAGACTTTTTTTTTGTCTTCGAGATAAATTTCGATATAACCTTTTCATCAGCTAAATTAGATCGCAATATGCATCTCTCTTATTGTACACTTGACCCACCTTGTACCGAATGGACGTCAATGGGCAGATCTCGATGACGGGGCTTATAATTAGGTAGATATGCATCGCAATTGGGTTTAGATATGCCCAAATCGGTAGGAAGGGCATTTTTAAAATCATTCAAAATTGCGATTGGCTCACGACATCGTTGGTAAATATGTCAAAATGGGTCCAAGATCACTTTTTTAACTTGTTTATCGGGTCGACTCGCGTACGGGTTAGCTAAGAATTTGAAGAATGTGTTGTTATAGGGGCTAGAGCAGCGAAACCACATTGGATACGGGTCTAAATGGGTCTCCACAATATCCACCTCCAACTATGTTGACCTCTATAAGTGCGGTTCACGACGAGATTGGAGAGCTCACTTTTAGAAGCCGGGAGGTCGTAATTTTATGTGAGAACAGTGTTCCTATTGATTTTTTTAAAATGATTTAATTACTTTTTGTTGATTTTTTTTCACTTAAGAACTTGAATTGACAAATATAGCGACGCAACTTTGTGTTGTGCATGTCAGTCCTGAGATGGTCTATTTTTGAAATTAATCCGGCGAAGAAAACTAATAGTACAAATCTTAACTGTGTAATAGATTATTAAATGTCCCCCTTCCCTTGGAAAAACAGCCGCCAATCTCTTCGAGGGAGAGAGTAACTCTTTGAAGCTTTAATTTTGTTTGCACGAAAAATTTCTATAGTTGATCTTGAGTGAGCGTGGAAATTAGTTTGTTCATCTGTCCAGTCGACAACCTTCGAGAAGAATATTCGTGACGTGGCTCCACAACCTCTCTGATATTAAACTGCTCTTATCTTCCTATTTAGATTCAGATTAAGTTTTGGAGATTTTACTGTTCCAAGCTAGATCTAGATATAGATCTGCAAGTTCCCTATAGGTATTGGATCTGTGTTCTTGTGATGAGTATGTCGAACCTAAACGCGTATCGCAAGCCGTTGCAGATGGAGCGAGAGATCTCAGCGCGTGCTTATCATCGGTCATCCGTCCAATCGACAACTGCCAAGGAGGATATTCGTGATGTGGCTCCACAATCTCTTTGAGGTTAGGCTGCTTTTCTCTCATGATTTAAATTTAGATCAAGTTTTGGGAATTTTACTCTCTCAAGCTAGATTTAGATATAGATCTGTGAGTTCCCTACATGTATTAGATGTGTGTTTTGTTCAGAAGCTATTTGGAATTTGCTAAACTTGAAAGATGTAACTCTCAAACTATTATTACGATATAAATGACATTTTTCTTTCGATTAAAAGAATAGATTATTAAACTTCATTCATGCATCCTAAAATTCCTTCATGACTCGACTAAAGCTAAAAATGCTTTTTATTTGCATCAAATCTTGATTAAGCCAAAAATTAGAAGAATGAAGAAGGGGTTCCACTTACCCGTCTTTTTATTGGCATTGATCTATAAGCCCTTTTAGATTCAATCAATGTAGGAAGTATGCAGAGAGATTCATACCTGAGTTAAGTAGCAGCTCCAGGTTCAGAACTAGAGGACACCGAAGATGTTGAGTCATTTGGAAAAATCAATTATGAATAGTGTAAATTTGACTTTGAAAAAAAACAAAAAGTTGCTGTCGAATTTTGAATTATCAATTGAAACATTTATGGGTAATTTCAAAATATTTCACTACCATCCTTTTTTCCTGAGATCTGTCCATTCTTAATAGCCATAGTTACCTTCTATTATTTAATTATGCAATTTATTTAGACTCCATGACTATCCAATTGGAGAAATTTACTCTTAAATAGCAGTAGCATTCGATAGAAGACAGACATCTTAACCTTTTTCAGTCACTTGAAGAAATAGCAATAATGAAGCAATAGATGAAAAGAAGGTTAACCCGACACGTTTAGAAAAGGATGATGTCGGTAATTGGTGTCTGTCATCCAAATGTTATTGCTATTTGCCTTTTTTTTTCCCCCACGTTTAGTTTATTTTTTTAATTGGTTTTTTAGTATACTATTTCCCATATTTAAGGGGAAAATTGCAAAGATTTAAAGCCTGGATTGGGTTCAATGTTGATTGAGATGGAATCGGGTATGGTCGCTAAATTATATTAGTAAAAATATGTCAATATGGGTAAAGGGATCAAATTGTGTACGATATCCATTTAGTTTCAAAAGTTTCAAAACAGCCATTTAAGTGCGAAATTTGTTAAAAATAGGTCATTTAAGTGTCAACTTCAATCTGTTTGTCAAAAATCTCACATGGCCTTTTTATTATTATTATTGAGCCGACGTGATTTGCCGGAAGTTCACATGGACTTATACTTAAAAATTAGCTACATATTTTATAAAAAAATTAAATTACTCATAAAAATGAGCTAAAGACTTAAAAAAGGAAGGAAAAAAAAAAAAAGGGAGGCCCCTCAGTTCAGGCGGCGAGGGTAGTGGATGGCTAATCAGGCGACGGGAGAGACCAAGTGAAGAAAGATAAAACCCAGATTACACGGGCGTGCTTTGTCTGCGCATCACATGGTGGATAAAGCTTCCGGGAATCTGCAAGATTCGCACAATTTCAAACAAGAAACGATGGTGCGCACGTTCGCTTTGGGAAGAAGAAGAAGATGGTGGGTCCGCCTGAACCAATGCCCTTTTTTTTTTTTTGGTAATAGTTTTTAGCTTATTTTTTTTATTTAATTCATTATATTCGTTAATTGTTTAGCTTAGATGTCCACGTGACCAGAGTTTTTTTTTAAAAATTTGTCACATCATATGGTAAATTTAAATAAAAAAAAGGCCATTGTTTTTCATTTGGCCGGAATTTCTCCGATTTGATGCTTAAGTGATCGTTTTGAAACTTTTGAAACTAAAACGAGTGTCGTACATAAATTATGATGCTACTAGTGTACTTCTTCCGTACTTAGACCATATCATTCCGTGTATGAATCATAGAACTTTGGGTGCATTTCATTCGGCTTTGAGGGATAGTTTTTGGACAAATGCAAACACCTTTAAGCTAAAAGGATATAAGAAAATGCAATTGCATTTGGTAGAAGGTCTTTTGTAAAGAAACTTTGGGTAACATAGTGTTTATCAAAATGCTTCTTGTAAGGGATTTTTCTTCTCTAGTTTTTATAAAAAAAAAAAAAATCAAATTCTTTGCTAACTCCGACGAAGGGCTCAAGCTGCCAATGAGCCAGATCTGGCTTCAGCGATAGTCGTTTGAAGTTGCACGACCTTGGGTGGCTCCCAACAAGGGATGCCTGTGGTCGTGCGAGCCCCAACAAGGTTCTTGAGACCCTACAGGGGCCACATGGGGTAGTGTAATCTCAGGTGATCCTTGCCTAGGTTGTGCAATCACAATTGGCCACCTGGAGTTGCTCGACCCCATGCTTCATCTCCTAGGTCTCACGAACCCAGACGACCATCGCTTAGGTTGCGTGACCTCGCTGAACCCTTGTCGACCCTTTGCAACTAGACTGGCCTCGTAAGTTGCCCTTGCAAATATGGAAAAACTAGACAAGCAAGAGTCTCCCCCCGTCGCCTGATAAGCAAAAAGGGAAAAATTCGTGAGGGTAGTTTTAGAAAAGAAATCATTTAACTCTAGAAATAGCCTTTTGCAAATGTTGAGAGCCAAATTTGCTAATGCCAGCATTTGGCCAAAAGGGTCCAAATAAATTTTTCAAACACCCCATATTTTTATCAGAGACCCAAAGCTTATTCTCAAAGTTGAACCAAACGCAGCCTTCTTATCTCTCAATCTTTTAGAGACCTATTTTAGGTAGAACATTTGTCTTTTCCTAGAATATTATACGCATATTCATGCAAGGAAGTTCACTCTCTAGCAAATAGGTTGTGATAAAAGACATCAATCACACGGCATCATTAACATGCAAATCGCCATAACATAATAATTGCCACATAAATGGAAACTAAATATCCATTTGTCATCATTTACCACCCCATAAACTCTTACTCATGAGATAATTATCATTCGATAGCTAGCATCATCA
>JAGVVM010001247.1:0-37641 GCA_019149425.1 Psidium friedrichsthalianum | reverse complement strand
CCCCCCCCCTCCCCCCCCGCTTCTTCCTTCTCCCTTCCTCCCCTCTCCCCCCCTTTCCCCCTCCTCCCCCCCCCTTCCCTTCTCCCTTCCCCTTCTCCCTTCTTTTCCTCCTTTTTCCCTCCCCCCTCCCCCCCTCCCCTTTTCTCTCCTCCCTTCTCCCTTCCCCCTCTCTTCTGTCCCCCCCCCCCCCCTACCCCTGGCCCCCTTCTCCAATTTCTTCCTGCTCCTTTTCCTCCCACCCCCCGCAAATGCACTCCAACAAGTATGACCAGTGTATTGGCAAAAGGAAGAATTGGTTCATTCAATACTTATTCGCGTCTTGTTGCGTTTTCAGATCTCTTTCTTTTTTTTTATTTGCCGAATTCGAGGTTTCATTTATAATGAGATACGTCGTACCTAAAGTCCAAAACATATCAAAAAAGTATAAATTGAAGCTAAAGCTTCAAAAGACAATTAAATTCTATTATACAAAGTTATTAAATTAGTCGATCGAGCGTTTTTTATTTTTTTTTTTTTTTTTTGCTAATTCCGTACAAAATGGTGATATGATTTTTTTTAAAATTTAATCTTTTTCTCTCCTATGGGGGCCTAACATGGTTAAGATACCATTGATGAGGCTTTAATTTAAAACGACGTTATTTTGATCTAAATGTGATTTTTAATCTATTTTAAAAAATTTAATTTAATTTAAGATAAGGAAGGAGGGCAAAAGAATGAACACCTTTGTCCCCAACATCACTAGAAAGGGTTTGCATCTCTTGGTGGTGACAGCAACCGAGGTCGCCCGCCACTGGCCAGTGGTCGGCGACCCCACCGGCCCTTCCCCTGATTTTTTCTTTTCTCATAAAGTTAGCTTATTTTTTTGATATGATTAACAAAAAACATATTAGGAATGAATTTGACCAAATATCGATCGTTTTAATCACATAAATGCCACATATGAGAAAGAAAATTATAATAAAAAATTGTCGTCCGTGTTCTTCTTTTAATAAAATTGGATGGTACTAACAGAAGGACTTCGATTGCAATCATTTGATAAATTTAGCCTTTGATTGCCCCTTTTTGAAAAATTTTATATTTCAATCGCATATTTGGGATGAGATAAGTTTTGGATTTTCAGAGCACTTATCCTTTATCGATCCTTATTTTTAGTCTCTCTTAGACTTCTTTTCCCATTTCCTGATCTCTTGTCTCCACTTGCAGAATTTTTGAGTGAAAGCAAACTTCCTTTTCTGACTTTCACCTTGCATAAATTTCCCGTCGTCTCTCTTGCTCAAAAACAAGAGAACAATCTAGACGGTTCGACATGTTCCATCAGTCTCGCTTCATTTACTGCCGTAGAATCTTCAGATACAAGTAGCTTTGCGCCCGCGTAGGAGGGAGTTCGTCCACCGCATACTAAGAATGCGAAATCAGATTTCCCGCATTCCGAGTCTTGTTGAGCGTAGCGAATCAAGGCTTATGAGAAAGTCAGGAAAAAGAATGGGAGTTGTAGAACATGGAACGGAGCCTTTGGCCAGAAGGCGGTAGCCCCTGCCACTCTTCCCCGATCGTAAGTGCGGGCGTCATCACCGGCACGGCCGGGATGTTGTCGGCCCACCTGTGCCGATTTTTTAAGGAAGCGGGATGGCTTCGACCTTTGAGCTCAACTAATTATACATACTATTTCGATTTAATCAAAAGAAAATTGGTGAGAGTCGAGTTTCAATAAAAAACAATGGATTTTCTTTCATTTTTTTTTTATTTTTTTTCATTTGCGGTCATAGTGGCTCTTCCTTTTTCATATTGTTGCTTTCTTTAGAGATGTTTCGAAAATAAATGAATTTGAACAATATTTTTCTAAAGATGATCTTTATGATCGTTTCGAATAATACATTCGATAAAAATATGTTCATTATCGATAACAATTCCGTCAAACATATGTATTTAGTTAAATTTAGTTCAAATTTAGTTAAAGATCTTCTTGTGAGCTATATAACTGACGTCTTTAGAAAAATATTTAGCTAAATTTTTCACTTTTCAAGAAGCAATACGCCACTGACTTCCTTATTCCTATTTTTTTTCCCGCTTTAGTAACAATCTGGTATTTTAACTTGATCATATAGCGTACGACCAAAATCAGTTTCATTATCAATTTTATCATCTCATAAAAGTGCATGGGAAACCAATTATTAGGAAAAATTGCATAATTAAGGGCTTTGTTTGAAGTGACCTCATTTTATCTCAAATAAAGGCATCCATGAAATGATTTTTTTCGAATAGAGGCCTAAAGGTTACCCTCCTTATTTTTCAAACAATAACATGACTTTTTGTATGATTTTCCCTCTAAACATTTTTGAGGTGGTTATGATTTTTTTTTTTCTTTTATTTTTTGGAGCGATATAATTGATCATCTTTAGGATTGTTTTTAAAAAAAATTCATTTTTCACGAAGCCTATGCCCCATGCCTTCCTTAGTTCATTACTCAATTACATTCATACCAATGTTGGGGAACCAGATTATATAAATGGCCGTCCGAATTCGTTATGAGTTCAAAAAAACGACAGGAAAAAAAGATTATTTCATATTATGAAAAAAATTATGATCTCAAAAATGTTACCCAAAAGATTTCCATTACTGTCATGTCGGAATCACTGAAAAAATGGTTACTAATAATCTTCAACGAGAAAAATGGTGCGCTACATCATAATCATTACCTAATATATTTTTTTTTTTTTTTTTTAAAAAAAATTTTAGATTTTTTCACTTGTTCTTGTTAAAAAGATTTGCACGTATATATGTGCCTTCTTTAATATTGAATAAACTTACCTAAAAAAAATACACGGGTATTGTTATTTTTCTTTTTGGTTCGAAAGATATTGTTATTCGAAAAGCACTGGAATCACGCCCATTTCGTCATCGTTCGAAATTTTAAAGTAATTAAGGAGATTTTGGGAATAAGATGGAGATCAAGATCCTCGGAAAATAAAAGTTCCCCATTTCCTCACATATTAGTGCCGACGCGTGGACAAGGACAATTAAAGACCAAAGTGCCTTTCTGCGGTCCTTGTCGTGCACGCAAAAATGTTGAACATTCATGAACGATGATGTAAACAAAACAATAGAATTTAAATACGATAAGAAAGACGAATCCAAAAAACTGGAATTTTTTGTGTCATGTCAATTATGATTTGGGCGTAAAAAAAAATTATGATCGAAAATTTCCGACAACCAAACTAAAAAAAAAAGTGGGGAAAAACTTCAAAAATTTCAAATATGCTCCACTGTGACAGATCATCATAATTTTTTTTTTATATCAAAACTCCTCAGACTTATACCAGTATGAACATTTACCCTCTAAAGAAATTTCATTAATGAGCACCCTTAAAAATCTGCCTACAATAGGACAGGCGAAGACAAACTGATTCAACAGTCTTCCGTGTGGGTGAATTAATGGAAATAAAAAAAAAAATGACGTGTTTGGCTTGAATTTCATTAGACGGACAGCCTTGACAGCGGGTCACATGAGTATAAATTTGAAAATTTTTTTTACGAGCAGAAAAAGATTTATAGTAAATATGTCAAAAATTGGCTATAGTTTTGATTTCTTATATGAAAAAAATTCAATAATCACGCATGGTGAGCCCCAATTTGGAGTTTTATAATTGACTTTTCTTCCAAAAATTAGACAATTCGGCAAAATGTCGTTCTTACGGTCAGAATAAAAAAAATTTTCCTGAAGATGCAGATGTTTTCCATTTTTCAAAAAGCATTGGACCACACGACCCTTTAATCCTTAACTGGTTATTTCTACGATGCAGACTTTGAAGGACTGGTTTTCCAATGGCAAATTGCCTTGCCAACATGCCAATTGCAATCCATCTTGCTTTTCTCCTCTTGCTCCTTTGAATAGTCTACTCCCAACTTTTACTTTTTACTTTTACCTTTTTATGTAGTTCAAATCAAAGTTAAAGAAATTTCAAAAAGGGACTTTTTACTGATAAGTACTTCTAATTAGACAAAGAATTTTCAATTTAAGCAAAATCAAAAAGGTACTTTTTATATATATTTAATGATTTGGACAACTATTCAATTTTCCAAAGTTATGGTTAAAAAAAAAAGGTGCCAAATCTATGGATGGTGAATTTATATACTACGAAAGTTTTCAAAGTTTTTCAGGTCATGGAGAGTCGAAGTGAGTAAGTGAGTGTCCTTTGAGATCAGGATTATTTCGAGATAAAACTATTAATAAGCGAAAATGAATTTCGATGCGCCTGATCTATCCAAACATAAAATAGAAAAAAAATACTAAAGTCCAAATTATTTAACCCCAACATACAGCAAAGTCCTAAACATTTGGACAATATACAAATCATGTCTAACATTTTAATTTAATTCGATCAAATCATTTATGCAAGCAATCTTTTATGTAAAATAATATATTTCGGGATATTTTGAAAATGAATTTTCAACAAAGATTTGTTTAAAAGTGGCTAAAAAATGCGTTAACAAAAACCTCCTTATTTAAAAAAGTCAGAGAACGTAACAACGGGCGCGTGAGTCGTGACAAGTTGGCACGTGTCCGAACGACCCTCTCGATGTGGACCTTCCTTCCGAGACCGCCCATAGACCCGGCCCATCTCAATCCAAAAATTTTAAAAATACAAAATTAAAAAAAAAGGGGGGGAGAGAGAAACAAATCAAAATCAAATGCACTTGCAACTCTTCTCGGTCGCTCTCTCCTCATTTTCGCAACCAAAGGTGGTCATCATCTTCGCCGTCTCCATCTCCATCACGTCTCTCTCCTCTCTCCTCCGTCGGACCTTCCCTCTTCCCCGCGACCGCACCCATTAGCGCCTCGTCCGAACCCTCGCTCCATTCGCAGCCCGATCCATGGCCGCCCTTGCCGCCGTCAACCCCTCCCACGTCGCCGATCTCCGCTGACGGCGAAGCGAAGTTCCGCTTCCCAGCGGGCATTTGCGATGCCAATTGCCAACTACATCTTGCTTCCAGAAGGTCAATCTTACCTCACTGCTTTCTCTCCCTTGCTCCTTTGAAACAAGACCCCCACCTTTTTCTTTTGCTTTTTTAAGTTATAAAGACGTTTCAAGTGATAATATTTATATGCGGCGCTTACTTTGATGTCAAATCGAAGAAAATTTTTTTCTAGCTCACTTAAATACCAAATCGAGAAAAAAACGATCACTTAAATACTATCAACGAATTATGATTAGGATTATCTTGAATTTTTTATTTAAAGATAATTTCGTGCCATTTCATTTATAATTAATAAATAATTTTTTTTGGTCAGCTAATAAATAAGTTCACTTGCTAATTTTGTAAAAGAAATCGGTCCACGTGGCAACTTATTTATAAAAAAACAGTCCATTTGGATTTTTTAATAGAAAAATGGTCTTAATTTTAAAAATAAGCTAATAGACGAAAATAAAAATAAAAAAGTTAAAACAAGGAAGAAGAAAAAGGCTTGCTGGCAGCGGCGATGGCTTGAACAGCCCTCGCCGCGCCGCCGCCCCCCACCGTTCGCGGCGGCGATGGTCCCCAGGGCCACCTCTTCTCTCAAGCATCTCCAAGTTCCAATTCTCATCCAATGGCCTAGCCACGAAGCACTTCCCGAACGATCACTGGAAATGCTTCTGCTTCGCATTCATTTTCCTCGGAATCTTCATCTTCTTCTTGGACAAAGTTCCCTGAACTTCGCCCTCAATATCATCCTCCTCTCCACCACCGACTGCCGAATCCGCTTCGCTGTGAAAAAGATAAAAAGAGCAGAGGCTGTGATGATTCCCATCACCTCAGTAACCAAACCCGGATTTGAACAGGAACCCCTACCTCCAAAATCTCAAAACAAACCCGTCCGCGCTGCGAAATTCTGGGTTCTCCTCTGCATGAGAGAGGATGGGCGACGATTTTCGAACCATCAAAATCATCTTTTGGGTTTCTTGAGTTGTGTTTGGCTTTTGGGTTTCTGCATCGACGAGAAAGGACCTGGGCGAGGGCCAGCGGTTTGCTTAATTGTTTTTAATTTTTTTTTAGTTTTTGACTTATTTTTAGTTTTCAATTTTAACTTTCTTTTTATTGTTGATTGTTTCCTCCGGCGAGCCACGTACAATTTTCAGCAAAACTCATCGAAGTTGGTACAGTTTTTCAAAAAAATGAATATTTAAGTGAGCCTGTATGCAAATATTGACACTTACGATGTCATTCTGTTTACATTTTTATATAGGTTAAATCAAAGTTAAAAGAAATTTCCAAAAAGGGACTTTTGCTAATAAGCACTTTAAAACAAAGATTTTTCAAATTTAGGCAAAACCAAAAGGTAATTGTTAAATGATTTGACTTATTATTGAAATTCTCGAAGCTTATGAAAAAAATTAAGTTATGGATGGATAATTGTATACGGCGGAAGTTTTGAATTTTTCAGATCATGGCAAACTCAAATTGCCCTTCAAGATCAGATTAAGAAAAATAAAAAAGTAAAAGGGAATTTCGATGCTCCCTAAATTAACTAAATATGAAATAACAAATATTATTCTAAAGTTCAAAATGTTTGACGCAATTACAGCAAAGTCATAAACATTTAACAATATCCAATTTGACCATAAATATTTTGATTATTGCAATTAAATCCTTCCAACAACTCCTAGGCTAACTTTGCTGATGAGGTATGCTGGAATCTAATGTGACATCTTATAATATTTTTAATATATCCTGTTGACATGGTGTCTTTTTTATTTTTTGGGGGTCAAGATATGATGTCATTGCCATGTAAGAAATAGACATTATCTTTAAAGAAGAAGGAAAGAAACATTTATTAACCTGTCTGCAAGAGAGAATGACTAGGAAAGGAGTTTGACAAATTGGGGGCTAAGCAGCGCCATGTTGCCACCATATATGCTTAAAACGCCACGATAGATTCCGACGTACCACATCAGCAACTTTGCTCAAATGGTCGCAACGACCCTCCGTTGCGGACCTTCCTTCCGAGACCCGACCCAGAGAATAGACCCGGCCCATCTCAATCCAAAATTTTAAAAAATGTAAAAAAAGGGGAAAGAGAAACAAATCAAAATCAAATGCATTTGCACTCTCTCTTCGGTCGTTCTTTCATTTTTGCAACCAAAGGTCATCATCATCTTCCTCGCCTCCATCTCCATCGCGTCTCTCTCTCCTCCGTCAGACCTTCCCTCTTCCCCGCGACCACACGCCATTACCGCCTCCTCCGAACCCTCGCTCCGTACGCAGCCCGATCCATGGCCGCCGCCGACGCCGCCGCCGACAACCCCTCGCTGATCTCCGCCGACGACGAAGCAAAGTTCGGCTTCCAGCGGGCGGAGATGTACAAGGGCACCCTCGCCAACACAGTCGACCCCGCCTACGACCGCCACGTCTTCCTTTGCTACAAGGGCCCCGAGTCCTGGACCCCGAAGGTCGAGGACGCCGACACGGAGATGCTCCCCAAGCTGCTCGGGGCTGCTGTCAAGGCCCGCAAGGATGACATCCCCATCAAGGTTAGTTCGGATTGGGTCGAGGTCTTGTGCTTCCGCGTGTGTTGGTATTTTTGTTGTGTGGAAATCGTGGTTGTGGAGGTTGTTGAGCTGGTTTCGAGTCTGGATCTGGCCACGAAGGTTTGTTGTTGACTGTTTTCATTTTCTCGCATTTTGACTTGTGGTTTTATTGGTAGACGAGGCTGACTATCTGCGGAGGATGCAGTGGAATCGAGTGCTCGGATGGGGATGTATTGATTTTCCCTGACATGATCAAATACAAGTGAGTGTTTCCCTCTCGTTATTTCTTGAAAGGTAGTTTTAAATCTGCTGGCTATATCTCGATATATGATTTGGCTATTCTTATCAAAATTTTACCCGGTAATAAGTGCAGCGCACGTACTGAAAGTTCTTCGTTTCAAGTTCAATCTCGTGCTGAGAATCGGGAAGATGGTGCTATGGAATTTCATTTTTGGTTGTCGGGCTCTGAGAATTCATGTTGTCTGTGTTCGCAATAGTTCATTTTTCTGAACAATTCCTTCTTTTCTTTTGCACTTGCGAAGTAGTTACCGATAAGAATAAGCAATTTACATCTTGGTTCTTCATCCCATTAAACAACCCCCGCAATCCTCACCCAAAAGGAGAAAAGGCCCCTAACACCGGTTATAAAGACTGAAGCAGTGACTTATCACCTCATGCAATCTTTCCTTTTCTTGATCAATCTGAAGATATTTTTGCTTTCATGACAGGGGTCTGACTGAATCAGGTGTGGACAGCTTTGTTGAGGATGTGCTGGTGAATGGAAAGCCTTGGGCCTCTGGTGTGCCAGAGGCATTGACTGGTTCCCATATATTTGTCTGCGCTCACAGCAGTCGAGATCGGAGATGTGGTGTTTGTGGACCCCCTCTTATAGAAAAACTGAGCGAGGAGATTGAGTTGCGTGGACTGAAGGATCAGGTATTCGTTAGCCCATGCTCTCACATAGGTGGCCACAAATATGCTGGGAATTTGATAGTCTTCTCTCCAGATTCAGCAGGAAAAATCACGGGTCATTGGTCAGTCCTGGTTTAAACTTTCTTTAAGTTCCTTCTCAAGCTGTAGAGACTACGAAATATTCGTTTAAATAGCATAATGTGATTTGACTTTATGATCTGATTGTAGGTATGGCTACGTAACCCCTGATGATGTGCCTGAAGTTCTTGAGCAGCATATTGGGCAAGGAAAAGTGATAGAGAGGCTTTGGAGGTTTGCTCTTTTGCTCTATGTGTATAGAACTTTTAAAGAGCTAATGTTCTCTATGCTCACCAATACTTAAAATTATTTATTAGTAGGAATTATCAAATACTGTAGCTGGGGATGTTAACTATGAGGACTCATTGGTTGTCTTTGGCCAATCGATCACTTCAAGCAGCCATTTTGCTTGAAAATGTCTCGTATTGGGTCTTATCTTTGTTAATGGTCCTCTTTACAAATGATAGTTGCTACTGCTGGTGTTTGATGCTGTCATATGGTCAGATTCAGCTAATTATCATTCATAAATTTGTATTCCTTTTTCCAAAGAATGATGGAGAGTCCAATGATGACATGTCTCAAGTCATTGCAGAAACTTACAGTAATTTCCCTGATAATAATATTTGCTGTCATTCACACTTTAAAAAAAATGCTTTTCTTCACTTGCCAATGGGAATCGATTGATGCATAGAATCTGCCCTGCATCACAGAAAGTGGAAATTATGTCATGTTCATAGACGTGTTAAGAAGTATATCATCTGACCTATCTATTAAGGTACCTAAGCATGTCAAAGCAGCCGCAAGCGGAAGGCAATGGTTGTGCGGTTCACTTCATTTCTTCAGTTTTTAATATTTTTGCAGAAAGGAGTATCACTTGTGTGGAGTTGAACTTCAGTTTTATCTCTTATTCTTGTAGATGAACTTTTGCCTCTTATATTTTTGGGGATAACATGCCCTGCTTGTTGTTGCGCTGCCTTCTTTTGCTTGAAATGCTTCTTGGTACTCTTCTTCTAGTCAGTCTTGCAACTCTGTGGGCTGGAGGGTTTTGCTTTTCCTGATAGTTGTGAAAAATCTGCTGGTGATGGATTTCGATAGGTCCCGAGGCAATGTTGCTGTCTGTAACTATAAGAGTTTGAGCATTACAGTGAATAGGGTTCGTGAGTGGCGAGCTGTAGGTAGTTCACTTCCTTGTGTCTGTCTCTTGCTGTGTCAAAAATGGGCTACTTTGTATGGGTTGTTGTGGCAGGCTGTAGACTCTAGTTCACTTCCTTGCGTCTATATTTCTGCTGGGTCAAACATGGGCCACTTTTCTTTCATATCACTGGTTATTGCAAGCTTAGGATTAAGCTGATTTGTAAAAACTTTTTGTCCCCTACTCTTATAGTCTTTGGACAATCACTCTTTCTACACGATATATTTCCACTCACATTTGTCACCGAAAGGGTATTGTAGTTGTTATGTATGTGACTGTACAAGATATTGATGGTGAGTGGATGCAGGGGCCAAATGGGAGCATCTGCTGGTGAAGGTCAAAAGGCTGATGAACAGAAACTTCCAAATGGAACAGATCACAAGAAAAGGGCAAAGCATGAAGAAAGCATTGTGGAGGAGAAAAAGGAAGCTGTCTCTGGATGTTGCCAGGGAGTCAATGGCTTTTCTTGTTGCAGAGATGGAAGCTTGGATCAGAGTAGCGCAAGTGAGGAAAAGAAGCAGAAGGGGAATTTTCCCGGCTGGGTGGGAAAGTGGGAACAGAGTGAGGTTCTCACCGCTGCAGCTATCGTAGGAGCTGTGGCAACTGTTGCAGTGGCCTACAGCTTTTATAGGAGATCTAGCTGAGACATTAGTAATCATCGCATGGATTGGTTCCCTGCTTTCTCTCATTTTGATAGCATGATCAAATAAGTACTTGGAACCATGTGGTGTGGTAGGAAATATATTTGTACGCCCCCTCCATTTCCCACGGGTTCTGCTTGTTTACGCAGAATCAAGCAGAAGATGCATGTTTTTGGTTCCTGATATTAAAGCACAGGTCAATACTGTTCGTTAACTCACTGTTGTGTTTCTCTGACATTGAATCGAGCTGCTTAGTGGTGTACACCTTATGGAATGCTTATATGGTTTTTCGTGATGTGTTGGAGTAAATATGTGCTGTGAAGCGTGGGCTCCGGCTAGATTCTTCCTAACTGAGCAAGTATGACACCTTTTTGGCTGCGAGTGCCTTTTGTCCTTTGCCTGCACTGCTCTGTTACAACGAATGCTGAAGAGGGCGCGTGTTTTATAAGCATCTCTTTTGTCATTCATGGGGGATATGCTTTAGTGCTAAGTGAATGATGAATGAATGATAACGGATGGAGACTACTTGATCAAATTCAAAACGGGAAATGAAGCGAGTGAACAAGCTTGGGCTTCTAGTTATTAGTTGGGTTTTCGGAATCGTGAGACAGTCATGAAGGCATCCGTCCTGTGAAATTCTGCATGAACGATGCGCGGCGATTTTGGTAAGGCGAAGAGCAGATGACTGGAAATAGTTCCCTCGTGATTATTATTGACTTTAGGAAAACGAAGAATCTCCATTGAGATTCAAATAACTTGAAGTTGATAGCAAAAATCAGATGCGATGCTTGCTACTTTTGCGATACCACATTGTGAATTGATGGCAACCCCTTTTCAATCCTAACCGGCCATGTAATATTCAACTAGAAAAAAGAGAAAGAAAGCGCATAGAAATCGCTGTCTTGGGCATATTTTCATTGAGAGATTTCGGATTTAATGATGAAATTATTATTCCGATAATCAATTGGTTTTTATTTTTTATTTTTTCAAAGCTGTTGAAGCCTTAAATTATAAGACAAAAGGAGCCATTGAGAAAGTCACACAATAATAGACTTTGTTGTTTTCAATAACATCGGATTATATTGCTTCAACTATCAGTGACAAGATGGAGCCATGACTTTAATTTGGAGGAAAATTCTAAATAAAGACCCAAAGTGATTTTATTTTCAAATAAGGATATGGAGTGAACCTTGTTTCAAATAAGAACCTAAAGTGTCTAAGTGAAAGTCGGCCTCACAACCACTAGGCAGAGCAAGGCGAGCCCTTGTGACCATAGCTAACGCTGCCCAGCCCACAGCAACCAGTTAGGAGGAAGAGAAAAAAAAGGAAAAAATAAAGATAAAAAGAAAGAGGAAAAAAATAAAAAAATGTAAAAAAAAACGAAAATATCTCAAGTTAGATCCTCTTTAAAACGATGATGACACTTTAAATTCTTATTTGAAATAATATTTCCTTAATGCCCTTATTAGAGATAATAAGAGTATTTAGGGCCCTTAATTAAAATTTTACCTAAATTCAGTCCCAGAATAGAATTCTAGAAAAGAAATAAAAAGGAAATAACGAAAAAAAAGGGGGGGAATATATAAAAAGACAAGCAAGATATCAGGAACTACCTGGGGAAGGTTTAGGTCGCCTAATTAGTCTGGCGGCCATGTCAAAACAAAAAGTATGCAACTCTTCCCTAAAAAAATAAAATTAAAAACACAAAATTCAAAGTGAAAAATAGGCACGATGGAAAGAACCAATAAGCGCTCGACATTTGTCATCAATGGGTATTCCTTGGACATTGACATTTTTGGACTCTCCCAAATGTTTCAGAATTTGTGGATTTTTCCGAACGAATCATAATATGTGTGAAGGGGAATCGCTCCTTTCAAACAAATTGTGATTTCGCATTTTCATAGCAATTGGCTGGACTCAGGTCAATTCCATGCCCTAGAATGGACCCAAAGGAAAATTTAGCGGCTTAGATTAATTTGCAGTTGATTTTTGAATCGATTTGATGACGAGTTTCGTCAAATTTAATATTGCAATTAGATTTTGGACGAGTATTTATTTCCTTTTTCTGAGTAAGGACGAGAAGAATTCAGTCGGACCGAAACAAAAGCCTTGAATCTAGCAAAGACATCAATAAATATGGACGAGATTGAGAAGAAGTCGAGAAGAATTTGGGCTTCTCTGCAAATAAATAATAATAAATTTGTCCCATTCCGTTACCATTCATTTTCCAAGAGGCATGACACATTGACAGGTTCTTCCCTGTCCTTTTCTTTCTAAATCCTTTTAAGAACCCAAAATTAGGAAAGTTGGCCGAAAGCTCCACAGTCATTTCTTATTGGAGTTTCGTGGCCACACCAGTCCTGCGTCCAACTAACGCTACTTCATTCTTGCTTTTGGACCGTCTGATTTTTATTTATTCTTTTGTAAGTAAAAATATGCTTTGATCTTCTTAATAGTTATCGAATTTGAAACCCCCTCTTGATCGAGTCGAGGTATAGTAGTTTGTGCGGCAACTCGGAGTTCTGCGGAGCGAGACTCGACTCGACTCGTTTTGCCGTGATAATTCGGACAACTGTTTGTGGGAATCATGGCCGATGTCATGCTAAATTGCGTATGAAGACTATACTGACCGGCAAAATGCCATTAACATGGGAAAGCAACCACTAGATGCTGTTCTTTTTTAGGGTGTGCATGACAAGTTTTATATTTGCCGTTCTAAGAGAAGCAAGTTGGAACAGAAATTCGTTTGGTAAAGCGGCTTTTGATACGTTATTCACAACAATATGATTTCGTTTTTTGGTGCAAAGGTAAAAATTACGAATAGTCTCGACTCCCGATAAAGGATAGAGCACCCTTTTTGAGGTATTCCACTGATGTAGATAAGCTCCCATCTTGTCTGGCAGCTCCGGTACTTAGACAATTCACTATCTCCACAAAACAAATTGGGAATGATTAAAAAAATTCCTTCATTTTCCGAGTAATCTCCTATGGTCATCGGGCCCCCTCCGTGATTAAAAAAAATTATAGGTAAGAAGAGAAAGAAAGAAATATTTTCCCCAATATCAAGTGGATGAATAAAAATCTTGACCTTGAGAAAGTCCTTATTTTGATTTGTCTAAACGTAAATTTCGTAACTTGTATAAGTCAAGATATATCCTTTAATATGGCAAAACCCCACCAGTGAAAGAAACTACGCATAAAATGCTCTACTTCCTCGTACTATATTCGAAGCAGTTGTTCGAACCTTTTTTTGTTTTTGTTTTGAGGGTATCCATTATCAATTTCATTTTTTCTATTTTCAAGGTTTTTTTTTTTTTTTGCCTATATTGAAACAGAAATAAGAAATTTCTACTTTTCCTATTTCTAAAACATAAAAATAAAAATAAAATTCTTTTCATTGCACGCGCGCTCTCTCCCTGAGACTCCGTCCTATCCATGGCTGGTCTTCGGTTCTCCCATTTGCCATTCTTCAATCCGTTGATCAAGGCCATCAATGGACAACCGTAAAAATTTTATACTGTTATAAAACTAATTTTCGTTTCTAAGCGATGGAGGATTGGAGAGTCATCAATCATACGCGCAGAGAAGCCAATGAACGTGCGGATGAGCCAGCTAAGGTGGGAATCGAGGGACCTCAGCAAGTTGCTTTTCTTGGGCATGTACCTTATGATGTTAAAGAGTTAAGACCCTGTGTTTAGCCGATAAGAACAGGGCCACTAAACACGTAAGCTCACTGTAAAATTGTCCTGTTGCTGTAACTTGTAAGTCAGTACTCTGATTAGTCTCTCTGAATGGGGAATCCTCTGCTTACGGGTAAAAAGGAAAGGCAACCATACCATTTGCATGATCCTCTCAAGGCCTGAAAGAGACGAACAGACCTGGAGCATCCGATGAAAAAAGCGGAGTTGCCTTTTGTTTTCCCTTTTTCTGTTTTTACAGTATTACCCTCTCTATTCGTCTCTTTCTACTCTCCTCTCGCTCGCTGAGACGTGTATGATGCGTTCCTGTTCGTATATGTATTGTTAATATATAAAGATCAATCAAGTGATGCGATATCATCGACCTTTGACGAGCCTGGAGTTGGCGGGTGGTTGGTTCTCCGAAAATCGAAGCCGATAACAACAACTATATAATATAAACATTTGGCAACGAAAATGTGAGCTCACTCATCTCTGTTTCTTCTCATCTCATTTTACTCAAAGCACTCTGTTTTGTTCATTTCTGGGTCTCTCTTTTTCTTCCTCTTTTCGCTTTGCCCTGTTCATTTCGTTGCGTCTTGAGGCTTGAACTGTCGTGAACTTGCAAAAAGGAGAGTTTTTGTGAGTTGGGTTCTTTGTTTTTTTGTGCTTTTGTTGGTGGGGTTTGGTGAATGAGAAGTTGGGTGTTTGTTTGGTTAGCTTCTGTTAAGTTTTGATGTACAGCTGGAGTGGAACAAAGGGAAAGTGAGCCCATTCGTGAGCAAAATCAGAGCGAGGCTGGGGCAAAGACGACCCTCGACGATGCCCTTGAATTTGGTCCACGCTTCTGATGGATCGCCCCGTGTTCTCTTGACTGAGCCATCTGGTTCATCTGCTGAGGTCAGTCCATTAGTTCCTGAATACTCCTCTTTCTTGGTTCTCTCTTTTTGGATTTTTGTTATGAGCTCGATTGGAGGGGTTGAAATGATATGTAGACAGTCGCATGGGGAAAGTTTTTGTAGTAAATCCCTACCTGTTTTTGTTATTTGAGGTTTTAAATCTTAGGAAAGATGGGAGGTGGAATTTCTGTATGAATAAAGAATTTGCTTGTGATGATTTTGGTATGCTTGGTTCAGTGTACTCATGCCTAGGTGGATGTATGAAACGAAGGATCCAAATAAATGATCAGTTCTGTATGATGTTCCCAGAAACATCTGTATGAACCGTTTATGTGATGTTTATAGAAGCATTTTGTCGGATCTGGAAAGTCGTCTAAGTTTTTAGCGATGGATCTGAAAATGCTTATTTCATGTTTGAGCATTGATTGAAGCATCTGGCTCTCAGATAATGAGTTTCTGATGTTGGATCTTTGTTTCCACTTCCAGAAGAATTGGACCTTTTGACTAGAAGAATGAGCTTGCTAATTTTGCAAACTATGGCATGATTTTCCCCTTGAATCTTCAGGAATCTGTTGCTAGTTGTTGCCTGTTGCCTACTGATTGAAATTAATGACTTCAGGTGCTTCTCTATGGAGGGCAGGTTGTTTCTTGGAAGAATGATCGAAGAGAGGAGCTCCTCTTCATGAGCACTAAGGTGAACCTAGTGTCACATATTTGCACCTATGTTCCATAAGAGTATACGTACATTTATGTAAATGCATGAATTTATGAACATATGATTTTGATGTGGAAGCACGTGAAATGTTGAATTGAGGGCTAACTTCTTTCTAGCCAAAAGGGAATCTTCTTCATTGTAGAGGAGGTAGATAGCCAAGTTTCTAAAGTTATTGAATAGCTTTTTATGGATTTGTGATATATATATCAAAGTGATTAACTTTTGAGGTTATGAATGCTTGATAAAACAGTAGTGTCCGCCATCAAAGGGGGAATATGTATAGAGGGAATTTGCATGTCCAAAGTTCTTTTCTCACCCATCAATAGTACTTTCAGCGCCATCTTTTATAAGTCTTCCAGATGTCTATGAGAACTTATTCCTTTGGTTTTTTTTTTCCCCGCACATACGTGTTCCTCAATATTTCTTGAGCAAAAATCTGTACCTGGTGTCAGCATGCATGAATGAGGGGCTTTTCACCTCAAATTTGCACTTCAGTTAGTTCATTTGATCTCTCTCGAAGTGTCAGTTTTCTAAATGACTTCTTTAATATTTTGTAGGCCATCTTGAAGCCACCTAAAGCAATTAGGGGAGGTATTCCTGTTTGCTTCCCTCAGGTGAGCAATCCGAAAAATAAGCATTCCTAGCGAACAAATTATTACCTTTTGGGAATTGTTATATACTGACTGTTGCTTCCTTGTTCAGTTTGGAAATCTTGGTTCTCTGGAGCAACATGGATTTGCAAGGAATAGAATGTGGTCTGTGGATAGCGATCCTTCACCTCTACCTACAGCTGACAACCAGTCCTCAGTAGATCTGATACTTAAATCTACAGAAGAGGACCTCAAAACATGGCCCCGTGGGTATGCTTGCGAACCTTGACATACCTGTCAGATGTGTTGCTTTAAAGCCTTCCTACAGGTCTGTGGTTCTAAGCTTTTGGATTGTTATCTGGTTGTACACCAACAGCTTTGAGCTCCGACTTCGCGTTTCTCTGAGTGCTGGAAAGCTCACTTTGATCCCCCGGGTGAGAAATACAGACAGCAAGGCCTTCTCATTTACGTTTGCGCTCACAAACTACCTCTCTGTGTCGGACATCAGGTTTGCTTGCCTTCTCATGTAAAAGCTATACCTTTGCCTGTTACTTTTAATGCCGTTTCCTATAAACCACATCTTACTTTCCTCAATCCCTTGATGCCAAAATACTTGTATGCTTCTAGCCGGAATTTTATTAAAAATGGGAGCATATGGGTTGGTTCGGATCAATATGGAATTATTACCTCATGCTCATTCTATATTTTAATTTCTAGAGCTGTTGTGTTTCTTTTCTTTCTTCTTCTTTTTCCCATCAAGCTTCTGGAACTCTTATTATATTTCATATCATAACATCAAAACCTTAAAGCCTGTCATTGGTTCATGTTTGTTAGAACTTAAAGAGAAAATCATTTTTATGGAATGGATTATGCTGTTCAATTTGCAGTGAAGTACGTGTTGAAGGCTTAGAGACCCTGGATTACCTTGATAATTTGATGCGAAGGGAAAGGTTCACAGAGCAGGCTGATGCAATCACCTTCGATGGCGAGGTTATGCTCTTTTCATGCCATTCGACTAGAACGCCTACAGGATTTAAGTTCATTCTTGATCTGTGCTTCCCATGTTACATGTGTTTTATTTCTTGCACATGATTGATCTTTCTCATTCAACATTTGTGTTTATTATCTAAATCTTTTTGTGTTTGGAAGATTTACTGGTTTATATATTCTTAGATGGACAGAGTTTATTTGAGCACCCCAACGAAGATTGCTGTTATAGACCATGAGAAGAAGAGAACCTTTGTGCTGTTGAAGCATGGCATGCCAGATGCAGGTAAATCATGTCCAGAAGTCTGTGTTTACTTTTGTGGCTTCTTTACTATATGTGGCTATTCATTCTTCACCATAATCATCTGGGTACCGGTCATATGCTTACAGTGGTATGGAATCCTTGGGACAAAAGGGCGAAAGCACTTTCTGATATGGGTGATGAGGAGTACAAAACTATGCTTTGTGTGGATTCTGCTGCTGTTGAAACACCGATTGTTTTGAAACCCTCTGAAGAGTGGAGAGGCCATCAAGAACTTTCTACTGTTTCTTCCAGTTATTATAGCGGGCAGTTAGACCCTCGAAAGGTTCTTCGTGGCTTTCACTGAATCTCAGCATGTTTTTAGATGATTTATATAAGCTGTGCGCCCTGTAAATTTGCCCATTTCTTTTCTTCATTGAGAAACCAAAACAGCCACATGTGATAGCTGACCACGTTTTCCTAGGTCACACTATCAGAGGGTTTAGAATCATAAACATGTTCTGAGTCGATCTGTCTGGCATAATGAGGAGTGCATCTAGTTAATGATATTTTCATACTTTACCCTGCCGGGCATCTTGATATTTGTCAGAGTTATGTTGTGCATCTAGAGGATGATGATTCAGCAATCGACTCATTTCTCTTTTGATCAATTGAGCCGCCCCTCCCCAACGTTTCCCCTCTCTCTCACTTGCTTGCACTGACGCCCGTGCATGCACATACTCATGCAAGTGCGCACATGCTTTCTTTGTTTTTCTCTTCTTTAGACATGCCTCAAATGTTAACGAAGTTGTCAGCTTTATATATATGAATTACCAGTACAGATGTAAACACGAGAGATTGCTTGGAACGTGTGTGGAAGCCAATATTATTGTATAGCCACGTAATGATATTTGCTGCTGGAGCAATATTTTGATATGTTTCAGACATTGGAGTAGTAAGTTCGTTAGCACAGTCTTCCTGCTTTATTGAGTAGTAAGTTTGGGATGTCCATTTGAATTCTTTCATCACGCTTCTGGAAAAGCTTGAGCATGGACATCCCAACCTTTCCTCGGGCATCCATGTCGAATGCATTGTCTCCGAGATACATATAGATGTAGGCCCTGCATAGAAGTTCGCACCCCAGACCCTGCTCACCACCTTATCCGTCGCTGCACCCACGAAAATTCATTTCTTCAGTTACTATTGCAGGATTAGGAACATATACCTCCTTTCCGTTCACTGTGTTCTTAGATCTCACCTTGGAGAGTATCTCCTGGAAGGCGAAAAATCTCTATTTCAGAGCCAGATGTTAGCTTGATATCATCGGTTGCTTCACCCATGACCCTGCCGTAATCTCTAGAGATGTCACAATAGGGACGAAGTATCTGAAAGCTGCGAGATGCACACATGCTCTTGGCTGAATATATGTCTAATGAATAAAGGGCTGTTGCATATTTACTTGTTTGTGAGATCCTCGTGCTTCTTCCTCCCGCTGAGTAATGGCTGCTTCAAGGCCTTCAGTGAGGTTTCTTCTTACCAAGCTCATGGTGAGGCCGGAAAATACTACCGCCAATCTCACCTTCATCCCCCCATCACTGTCAATATTACCTTCTGGCACATTTCCTTATTGGCCTTGCCAGGGGCTGCCCTGAACTCGGACTCAGCTGGTCTCTCATCTTCTCATTATCTGCATATATACCGGCAAATTGGGAAATGTCAATGGGTGTATCTGCTACGAGTAAACAGGTAATGGCCTCCATTATGATGTCTGCAAAAATTTAAAGAATCTGGAATTCGATTCACTTTGGATGAGTACTCGGCACAAGAGCAGGAAACGCTCTCTTTTGGCTGTCTCTTTCACGTCTTTCAGTGCATTTATCAGTGTACAATTGAATAATCATGTGTTTTGGTTCTTGCTGAGCCAGATGATCCGTAGAGGATTTGTGTGGTCAGCCACAAGTTCGGTAGCAGAGACGAGAGCTGATCCTTGTCGTTAACGTCAGCTATTTATGCTGCTCTGAAAGTGAAGAAGATCAACGGCGGTCTGAATTCCGAAAAATCGTGCGGTGGATGACATGAAGGCACTGTCTGTGCATCTTCAGGTGTGTTTGATAATATGCACTCGCCAATGCCATTGATCACGAGTCCCACCCCGTGCACGGACTTCTTCCTCAAACCCACAGAGTTCAATTACTTCCCATCCTCCTGTCTAACTGGGCATGACACCCCAGTCCTCAGCTCCACTTCAACTCTCACCTCCTCCTCCTCTCTCTTTGCCCTGTGAACTTCGCTCCGTGCCTGCTCGATCTTTCTCGCATGTCCAATGTCTGTAGAAATTGCCTCTTCGATGACCACGGCATCGTTGGCCTTCCTCTCGGCCCATTTCTCCACTCTGGAGGCTAACATTATTCTGCGATTCGGCCGCGGTTGCCATTGCTCGCGCTTTACGTGATTTCGTTGCTCTAGCTCAAAGTAGGAAAATGGGGGTGCTTGCACTGTGACGAGAATGCAGTTGGGCGGGTGTGACATTGCATTTACATGAGAATGTGGTACAAGGACACGACTTGTATTGTCATAAACTGACCTCGGCGAGAGCAACTGGGTGGAGACCATTGGTGAGATGCTTTAGCTTGCTATTAAATTGAGGTCGAGCCCCGGTTTCAATGTGTGCCAATTACTATGGAATTCACTCGTTCTATAAGGATTAGGCGCACGAATATAAGCAAATAGAGAGTTAAAATGAGAAAGAAAAATCAAGATATGAAATTTATGCTAGTTTATTCTTAAATTAGAGTTATATCTAATAGAGATTAGCACTTCCCATTTCTATGTTACAATTCTCAATTACAAGTGAAAAAGAATATATATATATATATCAAACTACTGGTAAAATACATGCTCAAACTATAAAAATCATCTCGCTTCTTGGGATATTACCCCATGAAACCTCGCCGGAGAGGAATCCTCTTCCTATGGGCGAAGAGTATGAACCACATCCTACCTACACTGTCACTTGCACTCCAACGGTTGGAGAAGACGAGAGACCTGTCCGCTGAACCAATCCGAGATGCACGAACGCGACTCGGTGTTACTCGCGAGTTACCTGAGCTTGGCCCGGTTGGATGTTTGAAGCTCGGGTTTAGCTTTTGCAAGTGGTTTTCTTTCTCCACCTCTTTGGAGTCCAGACTTTCTCATTGTGTGAAATTGGCGCGCTAGATTCCGCATCCATCTTCTCGTGTGCTCGCAGTGACTTACGAAAGCTTTGTCGAGTAATCCCACGAATGGATAGCAACCAAATCGATATCGAACGAGGGCGGATATAACATCACTCGATGAATCGGTTCTACGGACATGCTTGAGTTTTACCGACAAGAGTTTACAGTCGGTGAATGATTCATTCCCTCGACCTCGCTTGACCTCTTCTTTCTGGTCTGGGGAAGTAGTTTCTGAGGGAAAAATGGGGGATCTCTTGATCTCAATCGGGCTTCAAGCTACAAAAGCACCCATCCGTATCAAAAGCCCTAGGCCCATTAAGAGCGGCTCAAAAAAACTCACGCTCTCTAAAAGGTCATTCCTCGAGTTGCAGAGTTCGAAATGGAGGGACACCGGAGCAGAAACCGCAAGAGCTCGAAGCGTCGGAGAGCGCAAAGCAACGAGCGAAACCGCGACGCTAAGAAGAGCAAATCGGAGCCTTCAAGTTCTAGCTTCCTGGAAAAGGTCCTTTTTTTATTTTTTTTTCCTTGTCGGGTTCCGGCTATCTTTCCGTTTTCGTAAAATTGGTCTGTGGGCTGGCGGTAGTAGTTTTCAGCTTTGATTAATTGGGTGGAAGACTGTGGTTTCTTTGAGTTTTTGGATGGATTTTGATTAGCTTGCGGGTTAATCTGATGTGGGTCTGCAGATGAAAGCGAGGCTATCCGGTGGCCATTTTAGGATGATCAACGAGAAGCTATACACTTGCACGTACGTGATTCTCTCTATTTCTGATTCGTATTGTGAACCTTGTCGTTTCGTCACATGTGCATTGTAGTCGTGCCGATGGCAGATTAACGTGATTGATCGAGCCAAATAGGTTGCTTAAGGAGTCCTCGTTGCTCGATGGTTTATTTGATGAGCAGGGCCGAGGTTTTAATATCTGATACAAATGAATTTGTGCTATCCTTTCAGCGGAGAAGAAGCACTTAGCTATTTTAAGGAGGACCCATCACTTTTTAATGTGGTAAGATGTGTTTCTTTTGATGAAAAGTCAATTTAGTCGATAAACAAGTCTTCACTTCTCTGCTCTTTTACACTTTGATGGCTACATTGTGTATGTGAACTTTTTGCATAAAAAGCTTGGATCGAGGGATCAGCTATTAAGCATCACCTATCACCCTCATTTCACTTATTTGAGTGAGGAGAAAAATCAGTCTCAGTGGAGTAAATCGATTTCGAACGGAAGGAAGTTTAAACTTACTTATCTGCGAGTCGGCCTCTATGACAGAGTAACTATGTGTAAGTTTGTGCGAGTCAGATATAGTACATTTCAGTCTTTATGAATCTGCGTTCTACAAAGACCGAATGGTCAAGATGTTCCTGTTGTTGTTCTGATTGGGGAATCAAGATTTTGAGTGAGCTACTGTTCCCGGTGCGCAATAGCTAACGGATAGCAGTTTTGATTCGGCTATCGGGGAAATACCAAGTGTACCACTGCAAATTCTAACTTTAGCCAAGAGACTTGTTTTTGTTTTTCTTGACCATGGTGGAATGAGTTCATTTTTCTCAAGTAACTCCCTGGAAGAGCAATTTGCTTAGTACTGATAAAAAGAGGGAAAAGTAAGCTGCTTAGCAACACTCTCATCCGTTACAAACATGTTCTTCTGCTTCATATCAGCAGTTTCTTGATCATCCTGCTGGGATTTGGTTCTGTGAAATGTACATATCAGGGTCTAGATCTTCATATCAACCTTCTAGGAAGATGAGGCGTAAAGATTGGTCATCTGGATATACTTTTTCTAATGTTAAAGCTGGAATGTTTCTTGCAGTTGTTTAGGAAATTGCTTTAGATAACAGAGTAAAAACAGGTTTCTGGGTGTTCTCAACAAGAATTGCATGGGATTAGTTTCTCCTAGGAAGAACAGTTGTCCATCATATTTTTCTGCTCTGAAATAATAATTGCCATCTCAGATGAGTTATTCTTGCATGAAATTTGTCTGCACATCACTTAACCAATATGAACGCTATATCCTATGTTAATTTCGGTTATGAAAATGATTTTGCTTGTCCAAAAGTTGTTTTAACTCTTTTTGACTTAATTTTCCAGTATCATGCAGGATATCAGGCTCAAATGTCTCAATGGCCTGAACAGCCTGTTCATAAGATAATAGAATGGCTTCAAGTTCACAGTCCTTCATTGACTGTGGCTGATTTTGGCTGTGGTGAGAGTTAACTGGATAGGTTCTTCTAAGATTACATTTTGTTTTGGAACATCAGATGCACTGGCCATTATCGAAATGTCTGGACTTACATGAAGTGCTACTTACACGTTTTTACTATTTCCAGGAGATGCAAGGGTAGCTAAAAGTGTGAAGAACAAAGTCTTCTCATTCGATCTTGTGTCAAATGATCCTGATGTAATAGCTGGTGATATGTCAAATGTATGGATTTATCCTATTGAACTATGCAAGTAGGAGTTAAAATTGGTTGTGGTTACTTCCATATCAAAAATGTATGCCATCACTTGTTTATGATTCATGGTTAGAGATGTGTTTTGTGGATCCTTTTTGGGGCATCATGCTCCATTATACACGAATATCTCCCTTGTTGCTAAGGACTATTCAAATTGTAAGTAGCATGTTGATCCTTTCCGTGTATGAACTTATGTTTTCCAGTGGAGTACTAAAAATGTGAATCTGAAGACAACCATGACTTTGTATTTCTTGTATAAATTGATTAGTTGTTGGTCTGTGGTCTCCAACTAGTTTGGGATAAAGGTGATGTTGATGTTGATGTTGGTCTGTGGTGGTTCAGAGTTAGTCAACTATGATGATTCCATTTATTTTCTTCCTGCAGACATGCCTTGATTCTTCATCTATTGATGTTGCTATCTTCTGCCTATCCCTCATGGGGCTTAATTACCCAAATTACCTTAAGGAAGCATACAGAGTTCTCAAACCAAGGTTTAGAATACTTTTCGTGGGTTCTTTTAGATTTAGATTGATAATGTCGATAAATTCTGTGTGTATCATTGGGCTCATCAAGATTTTTTACAGTGGATGGCTTCTTATAGCAGAAGTGAAGAGCAGATTGGATCCAAAAACTGGGGAGCAGATCCTAATAAATTCATAAAAGCTGTCTGTGAGATAGGATTCACCCCAGTGTCAAAGGTCCACCCTCCCTCCTTTTATTCGTGCTGATTATTTGCCTCTCAGTTCTTGACTTCTTGGTGAACATGTGCAGGACTTCACAAATAAAATGTTCGTTCTATTTCACTTCATGAAGCAGGTATGCTGTCTTTCGGCAACTACCCAGAGCTGTGTAAAGCCCAGAAACCTTATTCATCTTCGTTTTTCGTAGGAGAAGCCAATTTCAAAGAGGAAGGAAATCGCGTGGCCAGAATTGAAGCCTTGTATATACAAGCGCCGCTGATGTCAAAGCTTTTGATCTCTGAGTGTCGTCCAGAGTTACTTCTGTTTTCGTGTCAATCGTCGTGGATCACGGCTTATGCTACTGTCGACTTGTGGTACATAAATTTTGGGAATCATAGGCAAATCTGATAATGCAGTAGGATTCTTTTTATCTCAGTTTCCATCCTTCATTGCAAGGATTAGGCAGGTGAGGCGCCAGTTTAGAGATGGCTTTTTGGTGGGTGAGGTGAATCTGCCGGTGGCATTGTATTCGTTTGTCTACTTACGATGCTATAGATTACAGGTGAAGAGTTGCCTGCTCAGTTCGATTTCTTTTCTCTCTTTGGGTACAGAAGAAAACAATAGCTAGCATTCCCCGATTAGATGAGAATTCGCAGCTAATGTTTGGCACGACATTCATGACGTTTGATGGGAAAGTGTAATGGCGATAGATGGTGAGCGAGCCTGACTGATTGGTTTTCTTGAAATCTTTAGTTATCGCGGCCTAGATGTTGTAAATCCAAAAGCTTTTGTGCCATATGATCGAACGACTTGCCATCTGTACTTATTGCCATGATAGTTTCCCTATTAAGACTGGGTAACACGTTTCCGGAAAAACGTGAGGTGCGTTTGGTTCAGTTTTCTTGAGGGGCTTTCAGCATCTGAAGCCTCTTGGAGAATGCTGAAGTGTTTGATTCAGCTTTAGGCCGGTATTTGGCCTAAATGTTAGTCTTGAAAGAGCTGAAAGATCAATGTTGGTCTCTACCAGTATTGGGCAGCATTGGGCCAGCACTAAACTTTTAGCATTGCTAAAAGATTTTTGTTCCTTCCAAAACTACTCTCATCAATTTTCCTATTTTGCCTCTTTAGTTACTATTTATCTTGTTTACAGTTGAGGAGGCTAGATCTAGTCGATGAGGGGACGGCGAGGGGCTGGCTGCCTACTTGGATTCGCACGACCCTAGGTGGCCCTTGCATGGGTAAAACGACCCTCTGCGGGGGCGGCTCGAGGTCCGGCGACCTGTTGTCGGTGCCAAATTTAGCCTTAAATTTGGCCCGTTGGCTGCTTGAAACCTATGCTTGTCTGGTGAAGGGTTTGAGTTTTTTAATAAAAAAGTAAAAAAGTACATTTGAAGCCTCTTTGCAAAGTTGTTTTTACCATACACCATTTAACTTAAATTTCATTTTTAAATAAGTTTTTATTAAGTGCAATTATTATTTTTTTAGATCCTTTTAAGTTGAAGGCGTTTGCATTTTTCAAAGTCCATTTGAAATGCTAAACTAGACTCACTAGTTGTGCATTTGCCTGCCTTTATTTTTTCAAGAAATTTGTAGAGAAAAGAAATTTATGGTCCATGTTTATCTCTTGAAGGATCGAAGATATTTGGAAAAAGCATTTTCTAAAAATATTGCTTTATATCGTCAGTAATAACAAATAGACAAAATTTTCACGTGGTTAACGAAGATGTTTGAAAATTTATTTCCACATAAAATAATTTTTTAACACGAATTATTTTTAAGGGATAGATAACCACCTCTAAAAAATATTCTGCCTAGTTATTTCATTTTCGCGATAAAAACGGATGGGAAAATTTTAAATAAGAAATTGAAGTGTCTTTGTTTTTTTAAATAATGATCTAAAAAGGATTTTTTTTTGTTTTAAAGAAAAGCCTGATCAAAAGATATTTTAGTAATTTATTTTTTGATTTTTTTCTTTTTCTTTTTCATTTTTCTCCCTCTTTTCTTCTCAGGCCATTGCTGGGCCACCGGCGAAAGTCGCTGGACTCAGGCAACGCCTAAGTGAGTGCAGCTCTCACTGGATCTGCCATTTGTGCCTCCTCTCCTCCTTTTCGCTTCCACCACTTCCGTCTCTCTCTCCTCTCGCCCACACGCATGCCACCCATCTCTCGCTTCCCTCTGCTTTCGATACTTCTTGGTTGTGTTTCCTCCATCCCGACATTGTTTCTTGGATCTACCTCTATCTCCGTCTCTTTCCTTTTCTCACTCCTCCTATACAAAGGTCACCCTCGCTCAACGCCGGCTAGGTCGGTGAGGCCAACGATGGCCAGGGAAAGGGAGAAAAAAGAAAAAGATAATAATAAAAAAAATGACGAAAATGCTTTTCGATCAAATACTTTTAAAAATGATATTTCATATTCTTATTTAAAATAAAGTTTACTCCAGGGTCTTATTTAAGGAAAAATAAAGGCACTTTTTGTCTTTTTTGAAATTAATACAAACGGATTCAGCGCTACGATTTTTCTATTGAAGAAGTAATAAAAAGGAAAAAAAAAAGGGGGGGAATAAAACCGAAAAAAAGAAGAAGAAAAAACCCTGAGGGCCACTGATCCCTGCTTTAAGAAGACCTGCTTAAACCCTAAAACCTGGTGAGGAAGAACCTCCGAGAACAGCTCTCTCTTGGATACGACCGAAGCAGCAATTCAATGGAGGTATAGGGCGACAGACTTTGCCGGACGAGGGAAATGTTCGCTACCACTTCCCGGAACCTCCAAAGGCACTCCTTGAAGACTCTCTCCTCCATTTTCCTCACTAATCACTCCAAGTACTCTCCCTCTCTCTCTCCATTGCCAAGTTTTTCATTTCAGCTGACCGAACACGGCATATTTGCAGTTCATAGATGTTTCATGTCCTAGATAGAACATGGGTTCTGGGTTTTATTCCCGGTCGAGTTTGGCCCGAATTGCGGTCTTCGTGGTGGATTGCTCATTTCTTGGGCCAATTCATTGGAATCTTCAATAATCGAATTGCATTGTTAGTTTCATTTCCGGTTCAAGGCACTAATCTGGTTTCTGCATTTTTCAGTTTGTCATGATTCCCTCTTGTTGGCTATTTTTTCTTCACGTCGAGACGAGAGGGAGCAATTTAGAGGGGGGAAAAAAGTGATAGTGCTTATTGATCTATGATGAGATGTTACTGTTTTAAATGCTTCATTTTCTTCTGCTTACATTTCAGTGCGTGCTGTTTACTATTTATACTTTCCAGGAATGCCGTTATTCTTAATAGTGATCCTGCAAAGCTAACGTGGAGAAGCGTGGTTCAACCGATTGTAAATGGTGAAGACCATCCGCATTCCTTGTTCGTGCACTCAATCCCTTGAGTGGTTGGTGCCGTTCAATGTCAACCAAAGGAAGGAGTATGCGGAGCAAGGTAGAGAGGAGAATGCGCAAAGAGTCCGGTAAAACCTTGAGGGAGATTCGAAGGGCTAAAAAATTGAGAAAGAAGCTGATGACTGATGAGGAGAGGCTTATCTATAATCTGAAAAGGGTATTGTCTTTTTCTTGCCCCATGAAAGCAACTGAATAAGGTTGTACAATCATATCCTTTACAAGTTACATTTGCTCGTAAGCTGTGGGATGGTTTAAGTTTATCTTGTCACTGCAGCACCTTAATTTTGAAATTTTGAGTTCCTGTAATTTTGGATCGACTCCAATTTTCAAATAGATTGGCTGTTAATGGTCATGATAAAGCATGTCTTGAAGTTCCTGCATTGAGTAAGTAAACTGAATAAATTTAAATGGTCTCAGTATCAAGAAGTCTTAAAAGACCTATGGGGTTGAAGCACACCAAGGGCATGCATCTTTTCCTGTTTAAATCTTTGCTCAGACCTTCCAAAAGAAAAAGTTTCTGGAGGAAGTGTGGGCTGATTAAGTCTAGCTAATTCGTTCCATCTAAGCTGTCATAGACGAGTAGTGGCACATTTTATTAGTATGTACTCGTCTTTCTAGTGACATCCTTCATCTAAAAGTCTCCTTCATCTTCTGAAAGTTCGAGGGACGAATTAAGATCTTCCTGTCTCTAGGCACTTTAATTAGGATGCTTGGGCAAAGAAGAGTGGTTTTTGCTGTTGTAGCGTTTGCTCTCTGTCATAAATTCTAGAGCTTGTAAATTACTTATTTTAATCACAGGCAGATTTGCAACAATTACACGAGGATCATGTGCATGAATGATCTCAGAACTTGCTAGTTATTGGAGTGTGGAGAACTTCTGTAAAGAACCTAAAATTTTTTATGGAAAAAATTTCCTTCAAGCTCAGGCTTTTTTGTTTATTACTTAGTGGCGGTTGTAGGATGTTCAATAGTACCATTTTTTCTCCATTTGCTTTTAGTATCTCTCTATGGTGTAGTTGATGAGTGTTTGAATTTGAATGGGTGTGCTGAGTAAATAACTTTATAATGTCCCGAATTTTAAGAACGATTCTTCCTTGTTTTCTTAGCTGCTTAGACACGTTGTTTTTGGTTTCTAGCAATCCTCAAACTATTCTTGTCTCTATTGTGACTTGTCCAGGCCAAGAAGAAAGTGGCACTGCTCCTACAGAAGCTTAAGAAATATGAGTTACCTGAGCTGCCACCACCTCGGCACGATCCTGAATTATTGACCCCTGAGCAGCTTCAGGCATTTAAAAAGATTGGCTTCAGAAACAAAAACTATGTTCCTGTTGGTGTCAGAGGAGTCTTTGGAGGAGTCGTACAAAATATGCATCTGCACTGGAAGTTTCATGAGACTGTGCAAGTTTGCTGTGATAATTTTCCCAAGGAGAAAATCAAAGAAATGGCAACCATGATCGCAAGGCTGAGTGGTGGCATCGTCATTAACATACATAATGTGAAGACAATTATCATGTTTCGTGGAAGAAACTATCGCCAGCCAAAAAATTTGATTCCTATCAACACACTCACAAAACGAAAGGTGAGTAAAAATAAAATTTTGTCTTCAAATCGTCCTTCATTAAAATCGCAATAAGTTCAAGTTCTAAGAATATGTGACCCTGCAATAACCTTGCAAACCACACCCCACCCCCCCCCCCCCAAAAAAAAAAAAAAAAACCATCATCCAGATATATGCGCCAAAAAAGGGGGGGAAAAAACCAAAGGAGGGAGGGATTCCCCTTGTGTGAAGGTTCCGCTCTCACTGTGGCTTTGGCCTTGAGTCGAGAGTCTTGCACTTTCTCCAGCTGGACCAGCTAGGCCCTAGCCTTGGTCGTGCAAAGAAAAAGATGCAAATGTCCTTGGAGTCAATGTTTGATCCATGATTTTTCTTCAGACAAAACCTCTGGTCTTTGATTTGTCATTCAAAAGTGGGTGATTGTGGAACTGAATTCTATATCGATTTTCTATAGAAAGCTTAATATTTCGAGTTTCATACCTTGATGTGTTATTATATTTGTATTATATGAGTCACATTTACAAAAACTTGTCTATGCAGGCACTGTTCAAGGCTCGATTTGAACAAGCTCTAGAATCTCAAAAGTTGAACATAAAGAAGATTGAACAGCAGCTGCGCCGAATGGGTGTTAATCCTGAGGATCCGGTTGCTATGGCCAGCATCCAGAGAGTTGCTTCCACATTCTTTAATGCAATTGACAAAAAAGAAGGAAGCCCATATGTTTTTCATGATGATAGACAATCAGTAGCGGAGTCAATGCATGATGTTCAGCTTTCTGCACCTGCTGCCGATAGTGACCAGGAGGAGTTGGACAGATTCATAGCTGAGATAGAGGATGCAGCAGACAAGGAATGGGCTGCAGAAGAAGCTGCAGAAAAAGAGGAGGCGGGAAAAATCAGGTATTGGAACAGAGAAGAATTTGGAGGACGGTTCAAGAGACCAGAATACCGCGGAGGCAATGACTCTGATAGTGAGATTAGAGGGGCAAGGAATTGGAAGGATCGTCGTGGCAAGCCAGCTATTGATAGCGATGAAGGTGAAGATGATGGATGGGATTCCGATGATGCGGAAGAAGTGAGTGATGTTGAAAATGTTAATGACGATTCTGATGAGGAGCTTGCGAGATCTATAGTAGAAAGGCAAAAGCATGAGAGGACAGGCAAGCCTAAGAATATTCAAACTCCCCCTAGAAATGCTAGGCCTAGTGTTAGAAATAATGTGGTCGTAAAAGAATCTGAGTCTGACAGTAGTATGCTTAGCGATCTTGAAAATGTTATGTGGGACTCTGATGAAGGGGAAGGTGAGGATTCAAGACAATCAGAAACTGGCGCCACCCGTAATTACCATAGCAGCAGTGACGAAGATGAGAATCTTCATCAACCAGTGCGGAGTGACCAAAATAGATTCTGCAGTTCGCGTGGTGATGATGACGAGTCCAATGATGATATGGATGAATCTGATACATTCAAAATGGCAAAAGGGAAGCAGGGCAAGTACACTAGAACTGGTATTCAGGAAAATAACTGGAGAAATGCCAAGGGCAGTAGAAGGACAATCGAAGATAATTCTGCATGGGATGAGTCAGTCAGTGATTCAGATGTCCCAATGCGGGAATCAGAGATGGATGACAACTCATTGTCAAGGGCAGGGGATCGCGAGTGCAGAGGAGACAATGAAGGGGAGAATTACGTCAACGCACATGAGCAAAAGGGGAGAGAGGTTAAAAAAGCTAAGACACAGAAGCAGGTGGATGAGTCCTGGGATAGTGATTAGCTCTTCTTCTGGAGCAGCTATTCTTTTGCAAGTTCCTTTGTATGTTAAGCTTAGCAACTCGCAAAATCTGTACTGTGAAATTGATTGGACTTGCATGTTTAAGTTTAAAATGCAAGGATGAGTTTTGTTGAACGGTGCAAGAACAGCGGCAGTATTGATGTTCCTGTAATGAGACAATATTGGACTCTGCATTCATAAGCAAATTCATGCTGTCTCATTGGGTAGACTACACCTTATTTGTAGTTTGGTGGAAAATAAGCGGGCCTCAGCTGTTGTATATCAACCTCTAGGCAAAATTTGATAAGTTAAAATTTTGAGGGAGGTTGATGCGGACAATTAAATGAAGAAACTTTCATGAACAGAACGACATGTGGTAGTAATTTCTCGTATCAAATTGATTGAGAACGAACATATAGGCTTTGACAGTCGAAGGCACGGCCATGTGGGAACAGACCCATCCCCGTCAAGTGGGTCTTCCAGATGAATGTTCAACCCCCCGGGAAATGAGAAAGATGAATGCCCCAAACTAGAGGGTGAATGATCTTGTTCAAGACAATTAACCTAATGCATTGTGGTACTAATATTCAGACAGAAATGGAGAATCTATGTCTTTGGGTGCTTTATTACTTAGGGTCGGATTAAGACATGTCCTTATGGAATGCAAATCAGGACATTAGAATGGGCAGAGTATTCGCGGCATGGCTCCTTCTATCAAAGCTTGGCGCGGTGAACATATCCCTTGATTCTGCTGATGAGTTTGCGAGAAATTGTCATATTTATAGGTGGATTTTGATCCCTCAAATCAGATGTGCCATAATTCAAGATTCAGCAGGTCACTGATCATCTGTATTTAGAATTTGTCGCGTAAGAACTTAACCTATATTTACATATTCTCTAATGAAAGGACACCGATATAAAAAGGAAGGTAATTCGTACATGAACAAGATCATAACTCAACCGTCGAATATACACAAAACTCAGGCTGCGATCCTTCGACATCATCAAAGATCTATTGAATAAATATAATTCAGCCGGTCCTCCTCGTAGGACAAAGCATGATCAAGCCATGGCCAATCCGGAAATGCCCAGAGGGTATAATTACAAAGAAAAAGAAAAGACATGCGGTCGCCATTGATGCAGACATTCGCACGCGCGAACGAATTGTCAAGGCAAAATGGGCCTACGTAAAAAGCCTATCAAGCGTCCATGGCAGAACTCAGTCCAACCACTGGAGATCGATCCACACGTCCAATTTCCCCGCCATCGTCGCCTCCATGATAAACTGGCTCCCATGCACTGCAGAATAAAAGTCTAAAGACAGGGTTGACTCCTTCATTTTCAATGGCTCGGTCAACTATTAAGGGGTATCATGTGGGAGAGGACACTATACTTTGGCACATGCTATTATTCCGCGAGAAACGGCAACAAAAATGTTGCGGAATGACTAGAAATGGTGATTTGGTTCAGTGGATTGGGGCTCTATCATATTGAGTCTATATCCAAGAAGGGAATAGGACGGAACACTGATTGACCGGTCGACTCGGGGTATGCTCGGATAGCCGAAAGGGGAATAGATGAATTGCGATAAGGAGGTCCCGTGAATGCTTTTGCCGATGTCGGTAAGAGATCAACAATCAAAGACGCGCGCGAGACTACGAGCAGCCATTTCCTTTTTCTAGACCCAAAAAAGCCACGATGAATTAGATGGATGATATATGCCCGGAGCATTAGCAAAAAGGAATACGACAAAATGATCCTTAAACTTTGGCTCAATATGCAATGTCATCCATGAATTTTAATTAATAGTAATGATAATCAATATATGTTTTCAATATGAATGTTTAGAAAGGTTCAGAGTTACATTAAATAAACTTAGAAATCCAAGGACGATAATATTAATTTTATCTAAAGTTCAGAAATCACATTGAACAAACTAATAGTTCAAGATGACATTGTACATTGGGATAAAGTTCAGAGGTCACATTGAACGAATTAATTCGTTCGATGTGATTTCTGAACTTTAGGCCAAAGTATAGTATCGTCCTTGGATTTCTAGATTTATTTGGATGTGATCTCTGAACTTTTCATAAATATTCAATTATGAAAATATCCAATATTATCCTTCTATTAATTCCAATTCATGGATGACAGTGCATATTGAGCTAATGTTTAAGGATCATTTATGTCATATTTCTTTTTGCTAATGCTCTAGGTATGTATCATCCATCTAATTCATCGTGGCTTTTTTTGGGTCTAGAAAAAGGAAATGGCTGCACGTAGTCTCGCGCGCGTCTTTGATTGTTGATCTCTTTCCGACATCGGCAAAAGCATTCACGGGACCTCCTTATCGCAATTCATCTATTCCCCTTTCGGCTATCCGAGCATACCCCGAGTCGACCATTCAATCATGTTCCGTCCTATTCCCTTCTTGGATATAGACTCAATATGATAGAGCCCCAATCCACTGAACCAAATCACCATTTCTAGTCATTCCGCAACATTTTGTTGCCGTTTCTCGTGGAATAATAGCATGTACCAAAGTATAGTGTCCTCTCCCCCATGATACCCCTTAATAGTTGACCGAGCCATTGAAAATGAAGGAGTCAACCCTGTCTTTAGACTTTTATTCTGCAGTGCATGGGAGCCAGTTTATTATGGAGGCGAAGATGGCGGGGAAATTGGACGTGTGGATCGATCTCCAGTGGTTGGACTGAGTTCCGCCATGGACGCTGGTAAAGCAGATTCGGCCTTTTTTCGTAGGCCCATTTTGCCTGGACAATTCGTTCGCGAGTGCGAATGTCTGCATCGATGGCGACTGCATGTCTTTTTCCTTTGTAATTATACCCTCTGGGCATTTCCGGATGGCCATGGTTGATCATGCTTTGTCCTACGAGGAGGACCGGCTGAATTATATTTATTCAATAGATCTTGATGATGTCGAAGGATCTCAACCTGAGTTTTGCGTATATTCGACGGTTGAGATATGATCTTGTTCATGTACGAATTACCTTCCTTTTTATATCGGTGTCCTTTCATTAGAGAATATGTAAATATAGGTTAAGTTCTTACGCGACAAATTCTAAATACAGATGATCAGTGACCTGCTGAATCTTGAATTATGACACATCTGATTTGAGGGATCAAAATCCACCTATAAATATGACAATTTCTCGCAAACTCATCAGCAGAATCAAGGGATATGTTCACCGCGCCAAGCTTTGATAGAAGGAGCCATGCCGCGAATACTCTGCCCATTCTAATGTCCTGATTTGCATTCCATAAGGACATGTCTTAATCCGACCCTAAGTAATAAAGCACCCAAAGACATAGATTCTCCATTTCTGTCTGAATATTAGTACCACAATGCATTAGGTTAATTGTCTTGAACAAGATCATTCACCCTCTAGTTTGGGGCATTCATCTTTCTCATTTCCCGGGGGGTTGAACATTCATCTGGAAGACCCACTTGACGGGGATGGGTCAGTTCCCACATGGCCGTGCCTTCGACTGTCAAAGCCTATATGTTCGTTCTCAATCAATTTGATACGAGAAATTACTACCACATGTCGTTCTGTTCATGAAAGTTTCTTCATTTAATTGTCCGCATCAACCTCCCTCAAAATTTTAACTTATCAAATTTTGCCTAGAGGTTGATATACAACAGCTGAGGCCCGCTTATTTTCCACCAAACTACAAATAAGGTGTAGTCTACCCAATGAGACAGCATGAATTTGCTTATGAATGCAGAGTCCAATATTGTCTCATTACAGGAACATCAATACTGCCGCTGTTCTTGCACCGTTCAACAAAACTCATCCTTGCATTTTAAACTTAAACATGCAAGTCCAATCAATTTCACAGTACAGATTTTGCGAGTTGCTAAGCTTAACATACAAAGGAACTTGCAAAAGAATAGCTGCTCCAGAAGAAGAGCTAATCACTATCCCAGGACTCATCCACCTGCTTCTGTGTCTTAGCTTTTTTAACCTCTCTCCCCTTTTGCTCATGTGCGTTGACGTAATTCTCCCCTTCATTGTCTCCTCTGCACTCGCGATCCCCTGCCCTTGACAATGAGTTGTCATCCATCTCTGATTCCCGCATTGGGACATCTGAATCACTGACTGACTCATCCCATGCAGAATTATCTTCGATTGTCCTTCTACTGCCCTTGGCATTTCTCCAGTTATTTTCCTGAATACCAGTTCTAGTGTACTTGCCCTGCTTCCCTTTTGCCATTTTGAATGTATCAGATTCATCCATATCATCATTGGACTCGTCATCATCACCACGCGAACTGCAGAATCTATTTTGGTCACTCCGCACTGGTTGATGAAGATTCTCATCTTCGTCACTGCTGCTATGGTAATTACGGGTGGCGCCAGTTTCTGATTGTCTTGAATCCTCACCTTCCCCTTCATCAGAGTCCCACATAACATTTTCAAGATCGCTAAGCATACTACTGTCAGACTCAGATTCTTTTACGACCACATTATTTCTAACACTAGGCCTAGCATTTCTAGGGGGAGTTTGAATATTCTTAGGCTTGCCTGTCCTCTCATGCTTTTGCCTTTCTACTATAGATCTCGCAAGCTCCTCATCAGAATCGTCATTAACATTTTCAACATCACTCACTTCTTCCGCATCATCGGAATCCCATCCATCATCTTCACCTTCATCGCTATCAATAGCTGGCTTGCCACGACGATCCTTCCAATTCCTTGCCCCTCTAATCTCACTATCAGAGTCATTGCCTCCGCGGTATTCTGGTCTCTTGAACCGTCCTCCAAATTCTTCTCTGTTCCAATACCTGATTTTTCCCGCCTCCTCTTTTTCTGCAGCTTCTTCTGCAGCCCATTCCTTGTCTGCTGCATCCTCTATCTCAGCTATGAATCTGTCCAACTCCTCCTGGTCACTATCGGCAGCAGGTGCAGAAAGCTGAACATCATGCATTGACTCCGCTACTGATTGTCTATCATCATGAAAAACATATGGGCTTCCTTCTTTTTTGTCAATTGCATTAAAGAATGTGGAAGCAACTCTCTGGATGCTGGCCATAGCAACCGGATCCTCAGGATTAACACCCATTCGGCGCAGCTGCTGTTCAATCTTCTTTATGTTCAACTTTTGAGATTCTAGAGCTTGTTCAAATCGAGCCTTGAACAGTGCCTGCATAGACAAGTTTTTGTAAATGTGACTCATATAATACAAATATAATAACACATCAAGGTATGAAACTCGAAATATTAAGCTTTCTATAGAAAATCGATATAGAATTCAGTTCCACAATCACCCACTTTTGAATGACAAATCAAAGACCAGAGGTTTTGTCTGAAGAAAAATCATGGATCAAACATTGACTCCAAGGACATTTGCATCTTTTTCTTTGCACGACCAAGGCTAGGGCCTAGCTGGTCCAGCTGGAGAAAGTGCAAGACTCTCGACTCAAGGCCAAAGCCACAGTGAGAGCGGAACCTTCACACAAGGGGAATCCCTCCCTCCTTTGGTTTTTTCCCCCCCTTTTTTGGCGCATATATCTGGATGATGTTTTTTTTTTTTTTTTTTGGGGGGGGGGGGGGGGGTGTGGGTGGGGTGTGGTTTGCAAGGTTATTGCAGGGTCACATATTCTTAGAACTTGAACTTATTGCGATTTTAATGAAGGACGATTTGAAGACAAAATTTTATTTTTACTCACCTTTCGTTTTGTGAGTGTGTTGATAGGAATCAAATTTTTTGGCTGGCGATAGTTTCTTCCACGAAACATGATAATTGTCTTCACATTATGTATGTTAATGACGATGCCACCACTCAGCCTTGCGATCATGGTTGCCATTTCTTTGATTTTCTCCTTGGGAAAATTATCACAGCAAACTTGCACAGTCTCATGAAACTTCCAGTGCAGATGCATATTTTGTACGACTCCTCCAAAGACTCCTCTGACACCAACAGGAACATAGTTTTTGTTTCTGAAGCCAATCTTTTAAATGCCTGAAGCTGCTCAGGGGTCAATAATTCAGGATCGTGCCGAGGTGGTGGCAGCTCAGGTAACTCATATTTCTTAAGCTTCTGTAGGAGCAGTGCCACTTTCTTCTTGGCCTGGACAAGTCACAATAGAGACAAGAATAGTTTGAGGATTGCTAGAAACCAAAAACAACGTGTCTAAGCAGCTAAGAAAACAAGGAAGAATCGTTCTTAAAATTCGGGACATTATAAAGTTATTTACTCAGCACACCCATTCAAATTCAAACACTCATCAACTACACCATAGAGAGATACTAAAAGCAAATGGAGAAAAAATGGTACTATTGAACATCCTACAACCGCCACTAAGTAATAAACAAAAAAGCCTGAGCTTGAAGGAAATTTTTCCATAAAAAATTTTAGGTTCTTTACAGAAGTTCTCCACACTCCAATAACTAGCAAGTTCTGAGATCATTCATGCACATGATCCTCGTGTAATTGTTGCAAATCTGCCCGTGATTAAAATAAGTAATTTACAAGCTCTAGAATTTATGACAGAGAGCAAACGCTACAACAGCAAAAACCACTCTTCTTTGCCCAAGCATCCTAATTAAAGTGCCTAGAGACAGGAAGATCTTAATTCGTCCCTCGAACTTTCAGAAGATGAAGGAGACTTTTAGATGAAGGATGTCACTAGAAAGACGAGTACATACTAATAAAATGTGCCACTACTCGTCTATGACAGCTTAGATGGAACGAATTAGCTAGACTTAATCAGCCCACACTTCCTCCAGAAACTTTTTCTTTGGAAGGTCTGAGCAAAGATTTAAACAGGAAAAGATGCATGCCCTTGGTGTGCTTCAACCCCATAGGTCTTTTAAGACTTCTTGATACTGAGACCATTTAAATTTATTCAGTTTACTTACTCAATGCAGGAACTTCAAGACATGCTTTATCATGACCATTAACAGCCAATCTATTTGAAAATTGGAGTCGATCCAAAATTACAGGAACTCAAAATTTCAAAATTAAGGTGCTGCAGTGACAAGATAAACTTAAACCATCCCACAGCTTACGAGCAAATGTAACTTGTAAAGGATATGATTGTACAACCTTATTCAGTTGCTTTCATGGGGCAAGAAAAAGACAATACCCTTTTCAGATTATAGATAAGCCTCTCCTCATCAG
>JAGVVM010001246.1:0-12609 GCA_019149425.1 Psidium friedrichsthalianum | reverse complement strand
GGAAAAATAAAGATACTCTTATTGGAATGGGACGAGAATGTGCTTAAGCATGGCCAGTAAGACCTTCAAGACGTAAGGTTTTTCGTAGAGGTGAATAACAAGACAGACATTGCCGTAACAAGGAGGATAATTGCAGGAATTAGTTCTTGGGATTTATGTATGGTCGAAGGATGGTGTAATCCCTGCGATAAAGTATTTCGATCTCGTTAATGGTTATAGTCGGTTCAAGAAAGAGAGCCATGTACTGAATGGTTAGCTGGTAAATTACAGCCTCTAGACAACTTTGATGTAGGTTGCATTAGCACTTGTATTGCAAGAGTGCCTATCTATGGACTCGCTAGTGGAAACAATATAGTAATGAGATGGTAGGCATTTGTGGACTATATACATTGAAGCTCAGATACATGTTGGAGGATAAGCTTGAAAAATAGAGGTTTAGGCTTGAATCCTGGAGTTTGATGGATAGTTGTTTGGGACACTTATCAATGTGAAGTTGTAGTGCCTTGATAGTTTTAGTTGTTGAATCTCATGAGTGGCCAGAGTGAAGGTACAATCGGGATTCGCGGACAAATTGATGGGCATTAGAAAAGCTCAGGTGCAAAGTCGGATTGAAGGGTATGCTCAAAGTTTCATGGCGTAATGTATAAATGGAGGACTAGCCAAGTATACAATTGAGATTAAGAACTATTGATACCCAAACTTGAGGATATATTGTAGTGATTTAGCAGGTTGGTGATGGTAAGCTTAGGAGATAAGCTTTTGAATCCGAATCGTGGGAGCTTAAGGGATGACCCGCTCAAGAACATGATGATTGTGAGGATGTTTCGAGTTTATAGATGTTCAGGATGTAAAGTGTATAGTTGGATATAAGTAAGTGACCTACGAGCCGTACTAATCATTGGTGGAGATGAGGAAAATCTAAGTTGCCCAAGAATGGTGTGAGGATGAGCGACTTGTGAAGAATGGTGACGATGATATCCTGATAGGCTTAAATTGGGAGGTTCTAATGGTTAGCCTTGGGAAATAGATCGGAGACATGGAATTGCAAAGGCTCGATGTTGGAAGACTATAGGCTTGAATTGTGTCAGACCTTGATGGTTTAGATGGGATCCTTACTAAAAGCTCTAGATGATTGGATAAGATTCACAATGAGGCAAATGGTAAACCTGGACCATGAGCCAATTGGATTGCATGAGTTTGGTTCGTAATGAGGGGCGACAGGAAAAGCGTTGCGTTAGTTGGGATTTAAGTGATCGATTCTGGAGATGATCATCGCCTATGGCATTTAGACATTGATGTTACAAGGGCCCATGAAGTACATGACTGATGAGTAGGCACACGATGATGGTAGAATGCTAAGGGTGGACTAAACTTGAGTTTGGAGATAAGGATGCTGACTCTAAATGTAGACCTCGATCGGGCGAGATGATTGAGATCTCGATGCGAGTAATGACCAAATAGAGTACTCCACATTGGTTCCAAGTAATTGATTTTTATAAATTGGTCATTTACAATGTTTGGAGGTTTAAGTGAAGACACAAACTAAGGATTTAGAAAATAAGTGGTATACGAGGCAAGTGGGAAAAAAAATTGAGGATATTCATGCATTACGACAGTCTGTGGCATCGAGGCGAAGACAAGAGAAAGGCGCATGTATGAGGTCGTTTTTAATTCTAGCAGTCAGGTTGCGATATGAGCTTGACAAGAGTAATTCAAGGAGTGATACCAAAGACTAGGAGCCTTGACATGTAAAATTGATGTCACAAGTTGGCAAGATGAACTTGGTAAGTCCTTGGTGATAAGAGCTGGATTATCTAAGAAATGAGATGGATGCTCCGCGCCTGAGTGACACCATATAGATCGACGATCATGGAGATTGAGTTAGGAGCCTCCTTGGTGTTGTTAAGAGGGTGTAACGAAAGTTGTGACCAACGAATCCATGAGCTTCAAACTGTCGATGACCCGTGTTAAAGATTACTTTTGTAGGATGTGAAGACTCCAAAGGAGTAGATACCAGAGTAACAGAGTGGAAAATGAGAAGGGGTGTAGAAGGAATCAAAGGAAGATATATGAAGCTAGCTCGATAAACCTTAAAGGAGGATAGGAAGAGTGGCTTCACCCAGTAGAGTACGCATGATGGTAAGTGCCAGCAAAAGATCAGGATGTTAGTAATGGAATCACTAAATGGCAGAGAGAGAAAAGGGAATTCTCTTGCGCTGCGATGAGATTGGTAAAAGAATTATAGTGGACTCAAAGTTAGTCTAACAGTTGTTGGTGCAATCAAGTGATGTGAGAAAGATCAAGGACTGTTCAAAGTCGCCAAGAATGTCAGATGGATAAGCGGCGCAAACCCTTGGGATCTTAAATGAGAGCTTTGCGTACCCTTAATCATGAGATCGATAGGCGGATGGTGAAGCGGTATATGTGACGGAATTGATACGCATGTAATATAGAAAGGGATAAGCCTGGAGAGTACCATGAAGCGAAAATAGTCGTTTGAGAAAGGCAAAGGAATAATAAAGCCCCAATGCTCTTTCAGGATGTTTTAGTGAGATGCCTCTAGTGAGAAATGTCGAAGTGCCTTGGAAGTGTTGGTGAAAGTCGAGTGATTGTGATTTGTACCTCCGTAATAATCGGAGAGGACCACTGTTGTGCGATCAGGGCGATTCATGATGAGACCCACACGAGCTAGTTGGCTGGTGATCCGATAGTGTCGTGGTGGGGGTGAAATGTGCTAGAATTGAAAGACCGTAACCAACAAAGTCCCAGGCATGGCATCTGGAAGTAGCATCGTGAAAAGGGGCTGAGATGTATCACATCCTAGATATAAGGGATGCTCTGTTTAGAGAAATGAGACGGACTCAATGGTTCTGAAGTAGGCCGTATGGATAGGCAAGAGTGAGAATGGATTGGGCTTGTCCATAAGAAAATGTTAAGAAACTATAGGTTGACGATGATAAATAGACCTACAAGAATTCGAGCCGATGAGGGTTCTTTTGAGCAGTTGAGATTGCGGAATGTAGTGAAAAAGGAAGACGAGGGATTAAAGTGCGCAGCGGAAGATTAATTGGGCCATATAGCCGAAGGAGGTAGCAAACATGAGATGGTTACATTGATGACAAAGGAAGAAAAATGCAAGTTTCGAGGACGAAACTTTTTAAGGAGGGAAGAATTGTGACATTCTGGATTTTCGACCCATTTTCGGAATTTATAAATTGAATGGATATATTTCATTAATACGCTCTAGTTAAACCTCACTCGAGTCTGATCAACTCGAGACGACCAACCGAAGGGGAATGGCTACCTAGGAAATTTTCCTAAACAGCCGCCCGTTGGTCTGAGGAATTCGATAGAGTCGTAATTTAATGGATTCGGCCACGAAATGAATTCCGATCTTGGACAATCGAATTTCTAAGATGGTCACAATGGAGAAATGGAAACAGTTTCAGAAACATCGCCCAGAGGGCAGACAGCCGGTGCACGACGAGAAGCAAGACGTGAATGGAAAATTACCGAAATGCCCCGGTAAATAGTCAGTCCTTAGAATTAGATCAAATAGGATTTTTGAGAGCGAATACGATAGAACGAAATCAATTCCAGTCAGAAGTTCGCTCGCGCTCGAGACCCGATCGGTGCATTTGGCACGCAAATCGAGGCAAGTCAAATCAAGTGTCACATCAATCAAGTGTCATGTCAATCACATCAATCATATCATGGCACAATTTCCAAGACAAGTGAATCCATCAATCAAGTCACAAGTCAAAGTACTAATCACATCCATGTCACTATTCACTTACCTAACCCATTATTACCTATTTTCCCTCTTATTTTTAATCTACTATAATCTCTCTTGGCTCTCTCTCTCCTCCCTCTTCTTCTTCATTTGACCGACCATCACCATCTTCCTCCTCCATTCTCTCTTCTTCTTCTTCTTCTTCCTCTTGTTCTCTCCTTCGCCCGGCCGCCCAAGCTCCGCCACCGTCCACGTCGTCGCCGTCGTTCGGTCACCGGCGACCACCACCGACCACCACCTCATCTTGGGAGTCCCACGAAGGTGTTGAAACCGCTGCCCAAGCCGCCGTCCAACTCTCCTTGGCCGTGAGCCTACACGGCCGTTCTTGGCTCCATCGTCCGTTCTCGTCGTTCTCAACCCATTCAAGGTAAGCCACACTCCTAATCTTAGCCTAGGAATGGTTTATGCAAGTGTGGTTGATTAGTTTAGAGATCTAAGTGTGACTCCATGTTGATTAGTGAGTAATTATGTATAATGGGCTTTAGGCTAATATGAGAAATGGACGTTGGGCCATGTGTAGCGGCTGGTCATATTCATTTGGGCTTCGAATAGGTTGATGTGGGCTGCAAATTGAGGGATTGAACATGAGAAATGATGGGCCATGTGAGTTGTTGGGCTTAAGGGTTTAATTTTAAGCTAATTGGGCCAAATTGGAACTTGTGGGCTTAAAATAAAATAGTGGGCCTTAATTGGACGAAAATACAATGAAATTGGGCCTAAATCATGGTCTTGATTATAAAATTCTAGGGCCCAATAGTGTACATGGGCTTAGGGATTGAAATTTAGCCTAAAAATGCTTAAATGGGCTTAATAAGATTATTTTAAATTATGGGCTTGGGCCCCATCCGAAAATTATAAAAAATAATGGGCCTTAAAATATTTAATACTTAAAATTCAATTATGGGCTTATGAAGAGTAGATGGGCCTTGGGCCTAAATGGACTTAATTTAATTAATGGGCCTAAAATTTAAGAATGGATTATTGGGCTTAGTAATTGGGTTTAATAAAATTTACTAAGATTAATTGGGACCCAAAAGTAACTTCAAACCTAATTGTGGGCCGATGCCGGGCCAGGGTTGAATAGTAAAGACCAAGTTGGGCCGAGCCTTCAAGCTCGATTGGACTGGGTTCCGAAACAGACGAATCCTAAGGGTGAAGTAAATCACGATTGAGTTATTGGGTGTCTGTTTTAAGAAGAAGCAAATGCCTGATGTAATTTCGTGGGGTACCCGATTAAACCCAGTTAATTGAGAAATTCTGTGTGAAGTACCCAGTCTGCCTGAGGCACATCCCGATGAATATGTGTTGATGAAACAATGGTTAAATTGTTATGCCTTGTTGTGTTGAGATCTCTGTATTTGCCTACTCTGCGATCGAGGCACTGTGAATTTTGTATGCGCATCATGTACTGTGAGCATGGCATGAGTCACCTGGAGGTGTGACATGTGGGATGAGCCCTGAGGCGTCTTTACGCGGGGAAATGGAGGGATAAGCTTGGCCAACGTAAGGCGTACCATACGCAGTTGAGGCAATGCCGAATGGCACAGTGGGATGAGCCCTGAGGCGTCTTTACGCGAGGAAATGGAGGGATAAGCGTGCCAACCTGAGGCGTACCACACGCGGGTTGAGGCACGATGCCGAGTGGCACAGTGGGATGAGCCCTCATGGGAATGGGAGATATAAGCGGGCAGGATCCATTGGGATCGGTTGAGGCATACTGAAGCATGCATTTGTCTTTGCATATTGATTGGTTGCGATTGCCTGTTGACTGCCCGTTTGCATGTTATTAACTGCGTTGTATCGCGTAGTCTGACTGTCCATATGTTGGGATTGGGTTCCTGGAACCAGTGAGGATTTTAGAGCTAGGTGAGCTGAAACCCTAGTTTCTAGTTAGGTCCGAACCCACTAGTATACTCTATCCTACGCTGGGATTAGTGGTGAGCTTGCTGAGCCCTCGACTCACTGGCGGTGGTTGCCATATTTTCAGATCCCAGACGCCAGTGATGGCCGCACCCCCTATGCTCTTTGGCCTGCCAGTGCAGATGGAGCCCGAGGTTACCCACCATTACGATGAAACTGCTACGATGTGGCTCAGACGACTGACTACTGTATGGGTGGATTAGGGAGGCCCCCAGCTTGTCCCTTATAGGTTCGAGGCTTGGTATAGAGAGGACAAGCTAGGTTTAGAGGGACCCTTGAGAGATGCCCTGATACCTAGGGAGGACGACCCATCGATTCTACGACCTGCTGTATATGGAGGTGAGGTGGTCGACCCTGACCCAATGTTGGAGCTGCCGTCCCCAGGGCCCTCGGAGATAGACGGCCACGAGGAGGGCGATGCCATGGACACCGACCAGGAGGGGGATCCCGAGGAGCAGCTAGAGGACTGAGTTCTGCTGACGCTGGTCTAGTTTTTGGAAGATAATGTGAGCGTAGGTGTCGAGACCATGGGTTGTATTTCTTTTGGGAGTCTGTACTGAATGCTTTGTCGATATATATAAATTGATGATTTGTGTATTCTCTTTTTATACTACCCCGATTATTGTATGCATGCATGTGTGGATAGGAGGCACGCTTCCGCAGGTTCATATGATGGTTTTAAACGGACGCGCCGTCTGGTCGCGACGAAGAAAGAAAATCTCCTGGGCCGTCGCGTATTGTGGACCAAGCGAGCGCGAGAGAGAATTTAAATGTATGAGCGGGATGTCGCGAGCTCGATTGGGGTTCGGGGCGTGACACTCGTTAACCACCACTCCAGTAGCATGATCGAGTAGTATCCCCCACCCAATCCTTGCATCAGAATGGATGTCCACTCCAAACACCTCGGAGACCCTGCTCTGCAACAAGAATGCCAGACTCTCCCTTTCTTGCGACCATAGTTTATGAGCCACTCTGTAGGACTAGCATACCAAGAACCCTTTGAAGTTAAGAAAGCAATAGATGTAAGTCTTGCAGGCAAGATCCCTCTACTTCACTGCTCTCAAATCAGCCTCAACAGTACTCATGATTTCAGGGTCATCGTCAAGGACACCCTTGAAAAAATAGAAAAGGGTTTTATTACAAATGCTTGAATTGCTCAATTTAACAGAGTGATGATTTGCCAGAGCACTTTCCAACGAGTTATGACACAAAATCGAGTCCTAATAGTAATTGCACAAAATGGGTTCTTGATAGGCATCGAAAAGAGCCTCTTCTTGCATCTCAAGCCACAAACCATCTTTATCTTCCCTTACATTGAGGGCTTCGACGGATGTGGACGACAACGAGGACATGACTTTCCCGCAATTCTGGCACATGGGCATCATCGAGGAAACGCGATCACGAAAATTGGGTTGGCAGCATTTCGCAAACTTACGCAAAAGATTGTCACCTTGGGACATGTTTGGATCGCAGGAAAACTAGCAACTTTCTCTCCTACAAGTGTCTACGTAAGCGGCCATTAAATCTAAGAGATGTGTGAAGTTGCGATGGCTACATTCAAGTTTTTTCCATCTCCCATACGAAGAAGAAGAAGATCATCATTATAAGGGTGGTGGCGGTGCTTTTCTTCGATGAGTCACAGAAGGAGCTAGAAGATCATGGGTTGGCCTCCCTCTCGAGAACTTTTTTTTTTGTGGCCGACACTTTTGGTGGAGCTCTTATTGAGTGCCCTCTCTCTGTCTTTGCTCTTTTTTGTATTCAATTATGGCCGTCCCTACAAGCTTATCGACAAAAGCGACGAGAACAATTGAATTAATGATGCTGACATTCTTTAGAGATTTTATGGCAAAGACATCCATTTTTAGTCCACTTGTGGTGAAGAACGTAGGCATTGGCAGTATCGAAACCAAACAGTCGAGCCTCACCACTAATGTAGATCCTAAGGGTGGCCCATCTGGTTTAACCAGACCCAAAAGAAAGGATGCCAAAAGGCACCTAAGCTAATTGTTTCTGCAATGAACCCACATGACAAAAGGACAACAACAACTATAGAAATATATATCTCTTTCACAGCTCTGCCTTCTGGAGTGCATTGGGTTACCCACAAAGCAGCCCAACGAATTCCAAACACGATGAAACTCACGAGCAGCACCATTGAGAAGATGGATCCAAAAGAGGTTCTCAATGATTTTTTTTGGTAGCTAAGTGCACTACATACTTGACTGACACAATGGACCAATGAAAAATATCGTAGATTAATGAAGATGCGGATGCTAGGCATCCGATTTCTGAGTTGAGTATCTCGAGCTCGGCAAGAAAGCAAGCAATAATTGGAAAGGCCATCATGGACTGCATAACTACCAATGAAGGAAGCGTCTTGGCTACGTCGTAATCCAAATGCAAGAAATGGTTGAGCATGAATGTCGTGAAGGCTCTTAATGTGTATGGAAGAAAGAAGCCTAGGACTCCAATAGCTAATGTCCTTTTACCTTTTCCTTTATGCTTTTTAGACTTCGTGGATCATGGGATTCTCCAAGTGCAGACCCCTATCTTGCTTTTCTAGAACTCATCAAGTGCCCTCAGCAAATGCTTGCTCATCATAGCTGATCCAACTTTAACTAATCAACAAAGAAGTTTGCCTTGTCACAGTTCTAAATGATCGTAAGGGAAGCTCCTAAGCTTTTCCAGACATCACAGACTAGACCATCTTCAAGCGAAAATACCTGAAGCTCATAACCAATTTCTTGGAGGGCAGCTGCGACAGTCACCGTTAGTAACTTCTCCAGATCAGCCACAAGATCACCAAAAACCAGTGTAAGCCGGGGTTAAGGTGTCTAAAACGACGTAGAGTCAAATTATGATGGTATGACTAGTTCAACACATTAGCTTCCTTGCAAAATCTCTCAAAAACCTTTGGATTCCCGAATCTAATGTCCTTCCCAAAATCTAGACTACTTGTCTCCTCCAAGTGTGCCAAATCGCCATAATGTATCTCGTTCCATTTGGAAGGAGCCAGCGATTTATCCAACGGTAGGAACATCTGGAACATGACCATGATGCAGAGGAAGATGGCCATCGCACACATCCATTTCTAGAAATCTAGCTTGGTGAGGAGCAGGAACCGTGAGAACCTTGATCTAGCTCGCACTCTGGTCGACGATTACATGTGGAGGAGAGGCTCCCCCCTTCACCGAAAGGCAGTCCTCTAGCGAACCCATTCGGAGTCGAATCAAATCATCAGCGTAGCTCTTTGGAATCGATTTGAATCATGAAAGGAGAAGCAGCGAAAAGAAGTAAGCACAGCAGCAGCAGCTACAGCAATGGCGACTTGCACAAGTGGATATTGTGACGCGGAGCGAGCTGGTGAAAGAGACCCCATCAAAAAGCTTGTCAGCTCAATAATGGATGGAGAGAGAGAGAGAGAGAGAGAGAGAGAGAGAGAGAGAGAGAGAGAGAGAGAGAGAGAGGGATTGAGATTTTCATGGGTGCCTTTAGAAAAAAGTTTAATTTCATTTTTTGTGATGGCCAACATGAAAAGGGATTAAAAGAAAACTATTGATTATTTTTGTGTATTTTTGTGGACTCAAATGTTATTTTCCCGAATTTTCAAGTATTTTTATATTTTTCAAAAATATTAAAAATACAAAAAATATGAAAATCACTTTTTGTTCAAAATTGGTTCTTCAAACTTAGCCAAGGCTTCCAAAGTTGATTTTGTAATTTTATGAAATTTTATGGATTTTCTATTAATTTTTCAAGAGAAAATATGATTAAAAATTATGTGTCAACACTTATGTAACATGCTTTGTGCTCGTTGTGGGAAATCAATTCACGAAATATCTAAACGTGCCTGGTTGTTCATTATATATGTATGGACATGCATGGTTGACATGAGTGTGTAGCATGAGATTTAATAAAATCGAGCAGTAAGTGGGTGTGCCCCAATGTGGGAGGAACGTCGAGTTAAGGCTGGTGCCCTCGGACGTGCACGACATGAGATAGCTGAAGCGATAAGGAGTGCCAACCTGGGATTTGGATTTGATGCCATGTGGGTTGAGGCAACGGGAGTTATTGTGTACCTGCGTCTTTACGCGCTGGAGGCGTATATGCAGGTACATGGATATTGGGAGTTGTACCAACCTGATGTGCCTATATGATGTGGGGTTGAGGTATGGACCTGAGGCGTATGATACGCAGGTCGGATCTAATACATTTAATGCGAGTCAAGTGGAATCTAAAGTGGAAATCTGAGCATGAGGCATATGCATCATTGTATTTGCATTAGCTTGAGTAGTGAGTATGCTTTGGGCGCTGGAGGCATACATGCGAGTGTATGGATTATAGGGTAATGTGTATTGAGGCACAAGCATTGAGATTCTCCTACAATACGATTGGACTGCAGAATTAAAGAATATGAACTTGAGCATGTCTTGCATGAATATTTGCATTTGCGGCTGATGATTGAACAATGATCTACATGTTTGCTTGACTGCTCTATAGTATTTTTGGGTCAAGAACATTGTGTAGTCATTTAGTCTGATCAGGCTGTGGCAAGTCGAGGACCTAGAGCTGCATGTTTAGGGTTGACCCGAGCATGTGCTTCACCCTGAGCAAGGTTTATTGGTGAGCTTACTGAGATTCGTCTCACTATTATTGTAAACCCTCTTTTTAGACCCTCGACCTAGAGAATGAGTATTTTCCCAAAGCACCATGAGATACCAGAGGAGATTGAGACCTACGTGGCCAAGTACCCCACAACGACTAGTGTCATGTACATCAGGCGAGAAAGTATAGTCTGGATGGACGTAAGGGACGAGTTTCTGAAGACCCACCATTTTGAGGCTTGGATGCTTAAGTTGGGGGACTCAGTTTTTGGACTGCTCCAAGACATGAGATCCCGAAGTATGGAGTAGACCAATGGGGCCGGATTCCTGAATCTACTTTTAGTGGAGAGGTCGTTGATGAACCTAAGGAGGATGACAAAGCTGCTGGCATGGACCCGATGGAAAGTGATCCTCCGACGCCCGTGGGGTCCAACCCCTCGGAGCTCCCATCTTCCAAACTAGATGAGTTTGACGATGTTTAGATCCCCTAGTCGTGTGTTACCTTTTTGAGCGTAGGTCAAGGCCCTGGCAGTATCCTTTTGGGTTGTACCTAAATGCTTGATGTTTAATGTAATATTGTTTTGGTATGTTGATTTGACTCTCTCTCTTCTCTATCCTCTCTTCGTGCTTGTATGGGTGTGATTCGAATCCACTAGTTTTTATCTAAAGTCGTCGATTGTAACCGTGACGCAAAGCAGGGATTTGTCGCGTCCGTTCTGTTGGCTGATCACGATGAAGGTGGTGGCGGATGTTGCATGTTCCACCTGGTTCAATCGGCATGAAAAAATCATTTATTTTTATTTTATATTCATAACATTTTTCATATTAATAAGTTGTGTAGAATATAATTTTTTTTATTTTGCATGTCTATTTTGATAACATTAATTATCAATAACTATAGAAATTTTTTAAAGATTTATATATAATATATTTAATTACTTTGTAAATAATTAGTAAAAAATTCAGGTGTGCGGCAGAGGGCAGTGTAGCAATTTTTTCATTCATATTTTTTATAATTTATTTTATATCTGTATACATACTTTCTATGTTAGATAAGTTCGTAAATATAAATTGTTTTTTTTGTCAGCTTTATTTTGATAACATGTTATAAATCTAAATAATTGAAAATTTATTAAGATAATGTAATTATTATTTATATTACTATGTAAATACTTAATAAATAAATATTAACGAGGGCTATTGGCTTACGGCGGGCATTTTTCTTTTAATTTGTCATAATTTTTAATTGTTTTAGATTCGATTCTATATTTTTTAATTATTTATATTTATATAACTTTGTAAGTCAACCTTTTTTCTTTTGAAGCTTGCGTGCCTCCCCCATCAATTAACATTAATTATCAATAAATTAATTAAAATTTTATTAAGATATATGTAATAATTTGAATTATTAAGTAATAATTAATAGAAAAAGTTCATAAAATGAAAATGATTAAGATATAGTAAGAAGATTAAACATATCCATATGAAAAGGACATAAGAAAACAAAATTATTCCCTGCTTCATTGGACTTTTACAATAAAAAAATCTTAGCAATTCAAAATCTGTAAGAAATATTATAGCAATTTTTTCAATTAATTATCATTCACTAAATTGATATCGTTCCTTTCTACGTGTCACCTATGTTCCGCAATATAATATCTGAGCTCTATAGATAATGAGGTTGTCTCCACTCGCTTCAAATAAGGGGGTTAGTATAGTAACATCATTATGGACAAGCGATGTGACAATACTGCAGAAAGAGATGATTAACGTTCTAGATTGAGATGGAATGTCGAATATCGACTCAAGATGGCAGCATATTCCTATGATGGGAGTGCGGTGTGGTTGTGATGTGAGAGGAAATGCTTCACATTGAAACTGAGAAAAATATGGTCATGGTTTAGACGATACAAACCTACTGTCGCAAGAGGACTATAGCGTATAGAGGCATGGAGCAGAGAGGGAAAATTGGCATCTCATACAATAACTTTGTAGAAAAATTAGCTTGGGAATTTGGGTATGGCGCTATTGTCGAATTTAATCATGAAAGGCAAAAATCGTGTATATCCCCTCATTAATCAGGGGCCTGTGGCACAATTGGCTGAACCGTCATTTGTTACCTATGCAATTTGGTTCTCAGCGAAACCATTGGAGGTATACTCGTGAAATGTGAAAATTCGTCAGATATAATAGGCCAAGAGGATGATCAAGGTGGCCGGATGTAATTCTTTAATGCGCCGGACGAGCTCAAGTGATCCTCCGACGTAGTTGATGTGTGTTACAATCTCAGAG
>JAGVVM010001245.1:0-27020 GCA_019149425.1 Psidium friedrichsthalianum | reverse complement strand
AAGTTCATCAAGAGGACTTTCTCGCCATTTCTCCAAAAAAGGTTTCGATTTTTATTCTTAAAACGCTCGAATTTTCTCTTGAACTAATGCTTAGGCTTTTGAAATTATTCATAGTGCATACAATTTGATTGATCTTAAAGGTTTTTTAAGAGACCGTAATGTTGGGCTTGGTTAAAGGTTTCCAAGGGGGACTCATAAATGAGTCAAAGCCAATGAATGAAAGATCTTTATCATTTGCTCCAAGTTTACAAGTTAAGAACCCTGCAAAATGACAGAGAAATAATCTTGCTCATACCTTTTCGAGTGATACTTAAAATCATTTAACTCTACGTTAACTCAAGTGCCCTAATCTGAAAAGACTTTTATGCATTGTAACATAGGTTAGGATTGGAGATCAAAGGAGAAAAAGCTTATTTTGGCCTAGACAATATATAAGGAGGGTTTTAACGTATTTGTCACATGTATTAATCTTCTGGGATAGTCTTCAAAGAACACCATCGTTGAATGAGGATAATGTGAACTTTTGCTGATGTCGTTACTTGAGGAGAAGTATATTTCGAAACTTGATTCCTATGGAGAATTTTCTTTTACAACCAAATCCCATTGGGGATTTACAAGAGAAACAACATGCAGACATTTTTAACTAAGTCTACAAAATGCACATACGAAATTTTGGAGGTATTCGCAAATGGACAAGGATTAGAATAGGCGTTAGCTTTGCTTTTGATTGGCACTTTGCACTTTTTGATGCACCGGGATTGCGCTTTTTCCGTTGCCTGGATTGGTTTTTTTTCTTTTCTTTCTTAAATTTTTTCGTTGCGCTTTAGATAAATCTCACTCGAGCCTGATCAACTCGAGATGACTAACCGAAGGGGGATGGCTACCTAGGGCAGATACTCGTATCGCTTAACAGCCGCCCGTTGGTCCAAGTATTTACTAAAGTCGTTATTAAATGAAAATGGCCACGAGAAAGAATTTCGAATTTGGACAATCGAACTTCCAGAAATGTCACAAAGGTGATTTGGAAGCAATCTGAGTAGCTCTGCAGTTAAAAGACTCAGTTTGAGAATTTAAAAAGTAAATAAGAAATTGGAAATGGCAATTTTTGCCCCTGGTCTGATTTTGGGTTCCCTGGATCTCGATTAGAATGTTCTCTGTGAAATTTGAGAGTTAGACTGGAATGACCTCGTAATGCGTGTCGTGAGCAGTAGAAATTCACTCTGTCCCGATAGCACGAGAATCGAGGAAAGTATCGTGTCAGTGTCAAATCGGTCACTTTTGTGACAAGCCATCAAATCACACCTTTTTCCAAGCATTAATTGCCCTTTCTCTTCTCATTAATGGATGATGACAAGTTGTCTTATCTCCATCAACTCTTTTGTCCTCTTCCCATTAATGTCCATGACACCTTGTCTCTTCCACATTAATGCACCATCATTTCACCTTTGATTTTTTATTTATTTATTTATTATTGTTTTTTATTTTTCTTTTTCCTCATTTTGAATTTGGGGAAAGGAAGCAATATCTCTCTCTTCTCACTCTCTCCCTCTCTCTCTCTCTTCTCTCTTTCCACCCGACCACTCTCCCTCCCTCCTCTAATTCCCTCGGCCGCACAACCGTTAGAAGCTCTCTCTCTCTCTAGCTCTCGGCCTCCCCTCCCTCGCGGATCAAGCTACGCCGGGACTCCTTCGGCCGCCTCACCTCCTCACCGGCCGTCGTGCACGTCGGCAGCGGGACCTCCACCACGGAAGCACCACCCACCGGAGCTCCCACTCCCTCTTGGTAACTCTTGGTTCATCCTCTCACTCCCTCTAACCCTCATACACTCTCTCAGTCTCTCATTCTCTCTCGGCTCTCTCTCTGCTCCCTCGCTCCCTCTTCCTCGGTCGTCGTGGACGTGGACACCGGAGTCGCCAACCGTGAACCGCCGTCGTGTCACCTCTTCCTCGTGTGCTCGAGCTCATTTAAGGGTAAGCATTCCTCTAAACTCGACTTAGAGAGTCGCATGACGTTAGGGCTCGTCCTAGGGTTGGATTTAGGGAAGAAAATTGAGTTTTTGGACGCCGATACCTCATGATATGTTGCTGGTTGCGTGATGTGCTTGCTGTCCATGAGGCTAAAAAGGTCAATTTGTGAGTTCTAAGGCTAGCCGGGTGAGCCGGTACGTGTATCGAGAAGTCTAGATGCCTTAGAGTGAAAAATCGACGCCCGAAACGTATGAAATCAACTCCGTAATGCTGCTGGTCATGCCATTTTCTTGCTGCCCATGGGGGTATTGTAGTCATTTTGTATGTTCTAGAGCTAGTCTCTTGTGAGATGTTTTTGCATGTCTGGAAGCCTAGGACGGTTTGGGATAGAAACCGGGGATTAAAACATGGATTTGGATGCCGTGAGTCGCGTGTCACACGCATGTGTGAGCTGGTCATATCGATTAAGGACGGGATACGAGGGCAGAAGAGTCTTTTGTGAGTCCTCACGTAGGTTGGGATTACCAAAAAGTGCAGCCTGAAAGTTTGAGCGAACCCAAGCGAGGACCGAGGCCTAAGAATGTGGTTGTGTGATGCGAAATGTGGATATCATGTGTCAAATCCTGAGACTGGAATTTGTGTGTTTTGGACATGTGCATGATGAGGCCGCATGTTAATACAGTTGACTTGCATGGGTGTTTGTGAGTCTTGGAATGCATGCCCGCATGAGTCGTGCATTTGGCATTTGGCTTCTTATGAATGCGATGTGAGGAAATGCATCATGAACATGGTATGACTGTGGATTGCCTGTCTGTGATATGTTGCATTGCATGCTGGCATGGATCTTGTATATTTGGTCGAGCATGTGAATCGTGCGTTGTGGCCCGGGGGTATCCGCCGGAGCCCCGGGAAGCGGAGGGATAAGGAAGTACCGGCCGAAATGTCACCGTGGATAACGGCAGCGGTACTGCGCCTGAACAGCTTGGCATGGGGTAGCTGAGGAATAAAGAGTGCTGATCTGAGGTTGTCATTGGACATAGTGCCAGTTGGATGCACAGGCCTGATAGCGTCTAAGACGCTGGCCGGGTTCGCCGCAAGTCCGATTGGCCCTCTGCGGGACCCAAGGATGTGGAATCTAAGCATGCCTCATTGCATTTGCATCCGTGTGATGTGAGATCACGATGACTGCGTGATGATTTCTGCTCTGACATGAAGTGCATAAATCACTATAATATGACTGAGCACGATGATCGTGATTGTGAGTTTGCCTGTTGAACATGATCCATTGTATGCTATTTTCTAAGTTGAGTTTAGTTGTTTGCTACTAGGTTCATAGAACTCACGCTTTGGGCTGATCGCCCTTTCAGACCCTCGTACTGATGAGTTCCCGACCAGTTCGTTATGGTGTACCAGTAGAGATAGGGCACTATGAGATGGAGATCGAGGAGCTAATGAGGAGTGAAATCCCTGAAGGTGTTTTGTTTGGGTGGCCTGTTGTATCAAGACCAACTGTATTTTGAGTGAGTGGGATTTTAGGTGATAATCCCTCTCTTTGTATCGAATCCATGACTTAGCCGTTTATATATGTATGATGTAACGTTTGACTCATGAGGGTTTTTCTATCTTCCTACTCCATATGTTTGTATGCTTGTGTAGAGATTTGCGCGCTTCTGCCGTAGCAGTATGTCGGCCGTCGCTTGGCCGCGACGTGTCTGGGCCGTCGCTTGTGTTGGCCAGGCGATGTGACTTGGGTTTAGACAGGGATGTTGCGCGCTCGCCTGGTTCGGGGCGTGACAAGTCCCACCTTTTTGTTCTTCTCTTTTTTTATTCTTCTTTTTTTTGACAAAAAGTTTTCAAAGATTATGCCAAATACACATGTGTATAAAGATCTATCACACTTAAAGAGTTACTTTGGGAATTGTGTAGACCGATTCTTTTGAGTTCTTGCGCTTTGAGGTAGTGCATCTTCATCTTGGATGGACAATGATTACCAACGGGGTTTTAAGAAACATATATACATGCTCAATTGGGCTGTAGAAGGATGAAAGTGTGTAGGATAGAGAAATGAATGATTTTCGTCATCTTAAGACACTTGAATTACCTTATGAGATTAAATGCAAAGAAACACCCAAAGATTGATGTTAGTCGAGCAAGGAAATTTCTAACCATTTACCTCATGCTGTTGCTAGAACAATATTCATTTGCCCTAATGTGAGGTGGTTCTTTGACAGGGGTAAAAAAATGAAACCGTCATTCAAGGAGTTATCAATGGTCACCTGTAGTGTTTAAGATGGAGAAATGATCGCTCTCGTCATCTCAATCTATGCAATCACTGCTAATAAGTCCTAAGTCCCTAAGCAAAGGCCTCTACTCATCACTCAAGTGTGTATAGGGACATGTTTGGGTATGGTTTGCCTTTCATCATTTGAGATACTCTAATTGATAAGTCTTCATTGCTTTCATTTGGAAATCCATCTCACTTTCAACAAAATTGGATCCCCATGCGGATTTATGATGCATAATGTATGTTTCAATGCATATTTGGATAACTTCAAAAAGCTTTTCAAACCAAATGTAAGTAAAGTATTTTTGAAAGTTTATCCTTTTCTCTAGACATGGTATTATTGCATTTTCTTAGATTCTTGGGAAACTTAAAGTTTTGAGAGAAAATGATACTTACCTTTTCAGCGCGATGACCCCTGTAAAGAACAAACATGATGTGTCAATATGTGTTCTTAAATTCAAGATAAATTGGAATGATATCTCCTTACTCTTGATAGTACATTCCAATCGAAATGCCAATAAATAGATTGTAGGAACCTTGTTATCTATTCTGAGACTTGAGATATCAGATGCTTTAAGACTTTTGGTTATCTTCTGAGTTTTGGAGAGGAGGGTGGGTACTTATTTGACCATCATGACGACGTCCCTGTAAAGATTAAAGGGAATAGGTTAATGTATGTTCCCAAATTCAAGACAAATTGGAACAATACATCTTACCCTTGGTTATGCACTCCAATCTAAAGAAAAAATGCATAGGTTATGAAAAAACTGCAATTTTCTCAACAAGATAGGATTGTTAGTTGTTCTATAACCTCTAAATCCCTTTGAATTTTTAGGGAAAGAGATACTTATTTGCCCATCCCGATGAATCTTTCTCATAGGCTTACATTGAAAAGATCCCTTCATCAAGTTGTGTCAGGTGTTGCCCATTACTCTTCATCTTATAAGCTCTCATGGGTATGATTTGTATTTGCTCAACGGTTGTGGATCCCTTTAGATGTGTTCATTGAAGTTTTTGACAGTTGACAACTTTGAAATTTCGTTCTTACATGGATGACTTCTGTTGACCCTCTTTCATTTGAGTTGGAAGATATCATTCACGGACAAACCATTGGTCACATCGACAACCCATTTGCCCTAGTCAGGTGACACTTACTCTGGTTAGGTAACACTTGCCCCAGCCAAATAGCTCAATACATTTTCACATTTTCTTGTAATCCACTGTCTAACTTGGGATATCTATTATTTGAAGTTTTCTCTTCACTTTTCACCTGGATGAGAAATGAATGTTAGCCATATTTTGATTTTATTTGATCTTTTAGGAATGGAATACCTCCTTTAGTTGTTGTCTTTTTAATGTTTGAGAACATTGCTCTTTTCAGGCGCTTTAACCCCACTAGGACGTGTCTTGCTATTCGCTGCTCGAGGTTTCGGTGGCTTTGTCTTGATACATTCTCTAGTGATCAAAAAGAGTATGCCCCAATTGGTTCTTTTGGTGGTAGAGAGGGACTTGCTCCTAGTGGATTCTCTTTATCAATTCCACTCTTTATTTCAGCTATTTGAGTTATCGGTTGTTTTCATCTTCATGGGGTATCACTCTTCAAAATGTTTTACCCCTTGATGGCTTGATAACCCATTTATCCTCCATTCATGTTTCTCTATCTTGACCTTTAGGCACCTTAGGAACGATACGTCTCTTCACCGAAATGGGTGACTCGATCTCGTCCTTTTCTTGGTTAGTAATGCGATCGCACTCAAGTGACTTCCCACATTCGTCATCCCGATATGTTTCTTAGGTAGAATTAGTAAGCTCTATTTGTTTATCTTTGAATATCTTTTCTATCAACTTGAGTAACTGGCCGCCTTCAACCTAGGCTGAGAGGAATATGTCGACATGTTAGATTATATATGAGATATTTTCATTAAAATGATCACATTTATCTTTTGAAGCACCATTCCTAGGGATATGTGCACAAATCAATGTGTGAGCAACATCAAAGTTTATGCATGAATATTATGAAAAATTCTTCTAAAAGACATTTTCAACAGAAGAATTAAGAAATGGGGAAGTTAGTCCTCATATCATCGAACATTCTCGTTCCTATAAAATTTATTTGAAAACTAGGAAACACGTGGGAACCTGCGCCTCAAGCCTTTGAAAATTGAAGACAAGTGTCATCATTGGGCCGATTTGGAATGTTCCTGCATATCCTTAATAAAACATGCATATGCATTTACTGGAATGAAATGTTAATGCTGTTTTACAAAGGAGACTACCTTGGACCAATGGCTCCAAATCCAAGGTGTTCTTTCTTACAAGCATGAAAGAAAAGCGACAACAGAATTGAAATTGCAAGGAATTGAAAATGCAACTTAAATATCTAACACCCATGAAAAGAATCTGATGTAAGGGAGCAAGAAAGATGGAGAAACCCCCCATACTGAGGGGTTTAGAGCCGAGCATTGAGTTTTCTCCAAATCCACCTTCAGGTCTCCTTATTGGCTAGGTGGGAGATCTAGTGATTAATGGGCGACAAGCTTTGAAGAGTAACCACTTTTCAAATCTAGCAAACCTTGAACTTTTTGCTTGAGAGGGAGGCAATAATCAGTTGAGTAACCTATTTCGCCCATGTGATACTTGCAACTCTTCGAGGGGTTGTATCATAAATGGTGCTCAAGATTTCGTCATGGGAAGTCTTTGCTAACTAAGCATCATCTTTGTAGAATGGGTAAGATCTAAGATAGTAGTACTGGTAATGGTGTGAATTGATGGGGAGGCCTCCACTCGTTTGGCCTAGGGGAGTACTAGTGATCTATCCTAGGAGGTTGGAAATGAATAGCATCAGGCCATGCTACATTTCACGGGTATTGAATAGCTAATCTTGGATTAACATGTTTATGCTTCCTTTCTTCTATATAGGGTCCCAACCTTCCGAATAGTACTTTACATTTCACCTACCTGGTGGTACGTGGAGGATTGGAAAATGACCAAATTTTACTCTTTGAGTTAACGAGAGTCAGCTCCTCTTGAGTCGCCTTCTTCACGAGAGGTAAGGCCATAGTATTTTAATTTGGATTAAGTAATGTTGCTTCGACCTCATCCATCGGCTCTTTGTCTTTCGAAATGAGAAGTTTTTTAGTGGTAAAATTCTTCTTGGTAGTTTGTTCATTACCCAAGACAGCTTCGATACATTCACCTATAGTAACGAGTTGATCAAATGACTCAAGAGTTGAGTCTAACATTCAGTTTTGATATGTAGGGGAAAGGGTTTTTCAAAAACAAACCCATTAATTCCACCACTGTTGCTTCTGAGCATTTTTTAGTGGCCAAGATTTTCCACCTCATGGCATATGCCTTGAAAGATTCTCCCTTCTCCAATCTAATGGAAACTAGGTCATCGCAAGAAAGCACAGTACAGTTGTCATCCTCATACTCCCGACAGAAAGCATTGATTAATTCTTCCCAAGTCTTTAAAGAAGCGAACCTCCTTTTAATGTACCATGGCAAGATATGTTCAGCCATATTTGTTTGATATGTCAGAGTCATTTTTCAGACCAAGTAAGCTTGTAGATAGATCTTTGGGCAAGAAATGTCGGTATACTTTTCTTATTCAAGGACTCAAAATTTTTCTGGGATTCTAATGATGGCATAACGACGTAAATCTGTGAAGTCTTGGTCTTGTGCATCCAAAAATTGAGCAAGTTTTACCATGATATTGGTAAACTGTTTATTTTATTTGTCTTTTGACATATTTACAAGTGTCGTCAGGGTGACCTTATCATTAGTGGTTTGCGAGACCTGATCACTCAAGTTGGATAGGCCTTCCTCGGCAACCTTGCCTTTGTTGCTATTTATGGACTGCTCTGAGAGTTGTTGAAGGATGGTGAGGATTTGCGTCACGTCATTCTCGATATTGGTGATGCAATTCAATATTTCATCTTGATTAGTCTTTTTCGCTTCTTGCCTTGTACGAATGGCTGATGGTCAACAATTCATAATCACCTATTTTCAAATAATTGACGAAGGTAGAATCATGTTAGAAGAAGAAGGAAAGCACAAATCCGTTCAATTTTATGCTTTCTTGTGATTAACAAAGATTAGAAATTTTACCTAAGTTATAGCCTCATGTGAAGAGTTCTTATCATCATTTTTCATAAGAAAACATATTGTTGAAAGGAATATAATCCATGATAACTACCTTTGACCAATTTCAAGGAAAACCAATGGAAGGGTCAAAAAAGTGCAAAGTGCAATTTCGATGTGTCCTAAATTCAATAGAATATAGGACATTCAAATTAAAGTCGTTTTTAAGAACGGGAATGATTTGAATATCTAATATTTCCTTGAATTTTAAAAACATGAACGACTTTGACGAGTTACCATGAATTATATAGGAAAGCTCATTATATAAAATGAGATTATATATGCATGAGCCATTCAATTTCATGTTTCCTTTTAGTGAATAAGGGTTAAACACTCCTATTTAACCAAGAGAGGTTAGATATAAAGTTTTAAGCCAAATTTCTCTCAAAGAGAATTATGCAATTGATTAAGATCACTCAAGTGATTGGAATGAAAGCCACTATCACACCTATCTACTAAAATCTCCAGAGAAGCCCAAATAGTACAGATATTGCTCAAAAAATCCAGGGTACATCAGTTCTAAAGAGACATGATAACATACGGAAATCCAAAATCTAAAATTTAGAAGCAAAATCTAAGGCATATGGGTGTGGTAAACACTAAGAATGCCCCAAATCAGGTACAAAGTTGTTTGGTTAAAATTGAACTCCTTTGAGCTAACACATACATCCATCCATCTCGAAATCATTGGATGATATCACCAACAGGTCATATCTAGATAAAGTGATCGGTTTTTTTTTTTTCAATATCACTTCTTTGTCTAAAGATGAGTAAACGGTGGAATTTGTCTTGTTGGTCCTTTGTCTCTACGTTCCTGAGGCAGCTCACTTGAATTTCTTGGATAATGACCCCCTAAGTTCCACCCTTGTGGTGTGTGCCTTCTTGATTACAAGGGGATGCCAGGCTCTTGTTTTTGCTCTCTCTATGCGGCGACATTTCTTAACTTCTTGAATTTTGATCCATTCTTTGACTTCACGGCCTATCTCTAATCCACTCAAATATGTTGCAACATGGGAATCCCTTGAGTGGAGGAGATTATGCCTAGTGAGCTCTCTCCTATGGGTGAATAGGAATGATCCAAACGACTCTATATTGGTGTCATGGCATTGAATGCTCCATCGTTCCCTTGTGGCCATCTCAGGAACTACAGACTGATTTAGGGAAACCATCCTTCTATCTTAAAAGTAGTTTTCAGACCAATCACTCAGATGATGATTTTTTGTGAGACGATTCATGATATGCATAGTATGTAGAATTTAAAATGTAAGGGAATGAATTACGAGTTGAAGGTATGAAGACCTTACTAACTAGACCTTTTTCTTTTTGATTTTAGCAATACCAACTGTCCAATTCACATGCGCATGTGACAAGTGGAGATTTAACTCTATAAATAAAAAAAAGGACAGGGTATGGACCTAAAAAGTCTCTCACTATCTGCTCGATGACTTTTACCCACAAGCACAATCAAACATCAAGTGGGAAAAATCATCAATTCAGATAGTGAGTAGGATCAAATATGGTCAACCCAGGTGCAATCAAACGCTAGAGCTTTGCATATCGATTCCTATCTATGACGACTTAGGAAAGGTGTTTCGCGGCTTGGATTTAGGCATTTGTGTGTGCGGGTGTCGTGATTCTCAGAATATGCAAGACATGCACAACATTTGATATTAAAATAGCGCTTCAATATTGTGGGAAATAAACAATCATCCCCAAACTCCAACCTACATAAAACATGTCAGCAATCACTCCACCCCTATAACTCCCATCTGCAAAAATATTTAACACATGTAGTTAGGTGACTTACCTCGTCTTCAAGAGCATCTATAGAAAAAAAATGTCAAAAACACCCAACTTTTAAATTGGCTTAAGTCTTCTAATGGTTTAAAATCATGTCCCCAATGGAGTCACCAATCTATCACAACCCACCCTCAAAGAAGAGAGAGGGAGTGGGCTAATGGATTACCTTTCGGGATCTCACTATGCTCGAATACGGCGGTCGTAAGATCAGATCGAAAGGTGTGGGCCCTCCTAGGCCCATACCAAATCGCGTCATAGGTAATTTAAAATCGAGATCGATCTTAGTGTGGTCGGGTGACATGTGATCGATGTACATGCCATCGAAGTCGACACCAATCATTTTTTGGAGGGTATGATTGGAAACTTTATCAAGCAATTGGAAGAGATCGTTCGATTTTGCAAAAATCAGATAAATGGATTTGGGGACTTAGTTATGTCAACTCGTCGGTCGACATCCTTTTGGCACCTAAGTTGAGTGATTTCCTAATCTATAGAGTTCATACAAGTGCTTCTTGAGTAAGGTAAGTCCTAAAAAATCTAAAAGGTTCATGCATGTAGGATAATCTGTCCTATCAATCACAATCATCAAAATAACTGTGCAATCAAGGAATCAATACATATAGAGTAATCACATCAAATCAAGTCATAAACAAGCCTAGAGAAGCCTTATTGGCTCAAAGAACACACTAAATAGGTTCAGCGATGATTTGTAATGATTTGGGTCAGATTAACCATAGAGACAAAATTATCATTTTTCAAGACTCAAGAAGTCAAAATTGTGAAAATAGGCCAAACTAATTGAATGTGGTCTTTTCCTATTTTTCACAATTTTTGAGAATTTTTTTCGAAATTTTCCTGATATTTCTAGAATTGTTTAGAATTTTTTTTATGGTTTTTATGAATTTTTCCTATTTTTTGGGATTTTTATTGCATTTTTCGAATTTTTTTTTTATTTTTTTTATTTTTTTTGGATCGGGTCGAGCTGACTTGGCCCACGAACCCAAGAACTCGGCCCAAGCCCACGCGAACTTGACCCAATTCTCAAAACGACGCAGTTTTACATTTTTTATTTGAATTTCCAAATTTTCTTTTTTCTAATTTTCTCGCCCAATTTCTAATCCTAGGCCTGAGAATGGGCAATGTGGCACAATATTAGCCATTCAATCTCTCTTGAAGCCTACAGGCACGTGGTTAATCCACGACCGTTTGATCAGATTTTTTTATTTTGTATTTTTTTATCTTTTATGAAAAATGATTTTCAAAGCAAAAAGTGATTTTTCAAAAAAAAAAAAGAAACAGATCTTGACACATGGCACTATGTCCATCGTCCGAACTATTTTAATTTTTTATATCGAAAATCAATTTTAAATTCGAGAAATGATTTTTCTACTTTCTTAAATTAAAATCCTATACGGCGCACCTATGTGCCACATGTGCACTATGTCATCAACCTCCCACCGAAAAAAGATGAACAATGCCTCGCCGAAGTCACTGTTCTAGCAACCTTGTCGGAAAATACGAAAATTGAACCTAAGACTTGACGCTTTTCAACCAAGCCAATCTTATCTTGTCCAGCTAACATTCCTAAGCTCAAATTTCACTAAACCAATGTCAATAGACTACCCTAACATAGGTAATAGCTCTAGCCAGAATTTGCAGATTTCAACGAAGATCAAACTTGTGAACACGATGTTAAACACTCGATCTAATTCATCAAACGACATCCAAGGGCATCCAAAAGGCTTACCTGATGATCCTAGTAGCTCAATTTAGCGTAGTTTTGTTTGGTGAAGCATAGGTAAGTCCAGTCATTATGAGCTCGATTTGAATGTTCAATGTAGAAATCGAGGCAAAAAAAACTGAGAGATACGAGGTGAGGGATGGATTTCCGAATGATTTGAATAAATTTCAAGTGAAACAATCTAGTATATGGTGATCGGCCATGGATCACCGAGCTCAAGCTCGACAATGGTGCGTACCTCTTCCAGTGACTAAACGACGAGTGGCGGGGTTCTAGCGATTCTTCGTGGCTCCACAGTGCTTGTCGATCAAGTCTCGAAACTTGATTCTTCCAAGATTGCAATGAATTCGAGCTCGAAGCTTCAATTCCTCTTCTTCAATGGTGGATGTGCAGAGCTTCCACTGAACTCTCTCTCCTCTTTCTCTAATTTGTTGTTGTGTTTTCTAACTGAATCCTCTCCCTTTGATGATAGTACCCTCTCTTTCATATCCAGAAACCACCTGAAAGTTCGTTAGAACTCCCTCTCCAAAATCTGTTCGTGTGCGAGAGTGAGGAGAGGTGAAGTTGGTTTTTGTTTCTTAGGGAAGACGGGTTGATCGGGTTGGGTCAACCCGACCCAATTGACCCGTTTTCGCAAATTTTTGCCTAATTTAACATCAATTTGACCCTTTTTTCACCATTTTAAGCTCAAAATTGGATTCTATAGCACCAAATCTATTAGAGAATGAATTTTTGGTAGAAAACATCCATGAATTGGCACAAAAACCCAATTTTTAAGTTTGACACAGCGACCCATTTTGCAAAATCCAAACAATAGATGGTCTTTTTTTCTTTGCACAAACAAATGGCATGAATAGATTCAAAAGGCCAAAAACTAGAGGGTGACATGCCCCGATTTTTTTTTAGGTCTGTAGAAAAAATTTTAATTGAATTTTAAGTGTTTTAGGGACTAATTTGCAAAAATCAAAATTGCACTTTTGGGACTTTTCGCGAAATCTGCTAATTTCATGAACTTTTGGACTGGAATATAATTTTGGGAAATAGAGGGGGATCTCACGACTCTAAAAATGTAAAAATGGAAAATTAACGTGCTGAAATGAAATTTCTAGAATTTTTGATAATTAATCCAAAATGTGATTAACTAGGTAAACCACAATTCTGAACTAATTTTTTCAAATTTTATTCAGCCAAAATGAATGAAAAATTAAAAAGGAAAATAATGACTATTTTTTCATATTTTTGTGGCCTCAAATGCTATTTTTTTGTGAATTTTCAAGTATTTTTCTATTTTCTGAAAATACTAAAAAATACGAAAATTATGAAAAATCATTTTTTGTTAAAAAATGGTTCCCTAGGCTTGTTTAAGGTCACCAAAGTTTATTTTTCAATTTTCTCAATTTTTTCTTGATTTTCTATGAATTTTTGAAAAATAAAATGCTGAAAAATACCAAAAAGGTGAAAAATATTTTTTGGTCAAAAAGGGTTTCCTAGGCTTGGCCAAGGTCCCCCAAAGTTGATTTTTCAATTTTATAGATTTTTATGGAATTTCTAAAATTTTCTAAAAATAAAACTAGCTAAAAATCAAGTGTCAACACCCATTAGCAGCGAAAACTATAGCCTCAGCAGCTTGAGCAACAGTGGTAGCTCACTCTTGATCAAGTGTCGATACAAGGCTATAAAGTGTGGGTAAGCTGATTACATTGAGAGATTGTGTCAATTACGTTGAATTGAGCTTGAATTTGGTGTCGCCTAGCTATGATGGTTCGGTTGAAAGGTCTAGTGCATGTGTGGCTGAATGGTTTAGGGTACTTGTGGAGTCTTGTGGCTTGTCCATGAATGTGAATGTGTGCTTGATTTAGCACGTGGAAGTGTGGTGCTGTCCGACCAAGAGGCCCAACACATGTGCAAGTCATGTAGTTCCATTTGTTATCATGTTCTTGTGCTTGGTGCTTCGTCATGTGATGTATGGTGTGCATGGTGTCGTGTGGTACATCAATGGTCATACTTGTATGTCTGACCGGCAAAGTGAAGTGTAATTGTGAGCTTGAGGTCTTACATGGTTTGGCCATTCATTAAGGAATCTATGCATGCAAATGTAAGAGGTGGAGTTCATCATGACGAACATCGTGCTTGTGGTATCTGTGAATGTGAGATTGCATTGAAACTAACAATGATTGAAATATTTTCGACCAGCGTCTCGACATGATTGATTACATGTCCGCCTGTGTCCAGACGATTCCCTATGGGAGTGTGGAAATTGAGAAATCCACCGCCTATGTCCTATTGAAATGGAGTCCCAAAGTATGGAAAAATTGAGGCCTATGTCCCTTGGATTGAGTTGAGGCCTATACACGTCAAGATTCCAATGATCGATGTCCCATGAATGATGAGTTGGGGTGAACCTAGAACTGAATCCTGTGTCCCTCGTTGATGTTAAAGAGGCTTGTGTCCCTCTTGAAGAGAAGTGATAACAAAGTAGAAACAAAAGTGCATCAAAGTGCTCACATGAATGTGGTGTCATTTGCATGAGTTGTATGATGTCGTCTTGAGTTTGATGCCTACTGAATCTCAATGTCGAGTCCTGTTTCATTGGACAATGAATTGCAAGTTAGCCTATGAGTTATTTATTTCATGCTGAGTTTTTTAGCTCACTCTTGTAGTTGAAATATTTTTCAAACAATTAGGTAGGTCGATCACTTCCACCATCCCTATTTTACATTATGGTGCATCTGTAGAGTTTGAGCATAGGTGGGAAGAACATCGTGATCCCGAATTTTCGAATGAGGAGTTTTAGCTTTTGGTTTCAATACTCTAGGTTAACACGGGAAAGCCCAATGGAATGATTCCCCTCCGCTTCATAGCATTGCTCAGGAGAGAACCTTCTAACTATTTGACTGGGCCACTACCTCTAGTGACTTTTGACGACAATAATGATGACAACCATGGAGTGTAGTAGTAGTGATAAAGAGACTAGAGAAAGACTAAGGTGTATATGCAAGTTTTTAATGATAGACATAGCGACAGACACTTTTTGGTCGAGCCGCAGAATGGGAAGTCAGGGACAGGGACGAAGTAGTGGGAGGTAGACATTGGAGTAGTAGTGGAGTGGTTCCTTTTTAATGTTTCCCCGAGGTAGTATCAGAGCAGGTTTATGGAGTGATAAGGTACACTATTGATTGAAGTATTTGATAGGCAGGTGCGTTTAAAATTTATAAGTGCATGTGTCTATGATTGCTTTTGATTGGCAGTAAAGTATGTTACTTATTAGTTAGGATAAGTATTGGCCACCAGCTTCTAACATATAACGGATTGGCCAATGTGCAGACGACCTGAGAAGGACAGGTGGATTCATAGGAGCAGCCCCACAAGCAACTAATGGAAATGACCTTGAGTAAACAGATTATTGGAAGCTCTGGCACATGTGAGGACCGTCTTTGAGGGGCACGCTCAACAGCAAGCTATTGCAAATGCAAGTGGTGGAGAACAACGTATACAGAGTTTAGTAGAACAATTTTTGAAACTGAAACCACCTAGATTCACAAGGAGTGGAACCCTAAAAAGGCCAAGAATTGGAATAAGGGATTACAAAAAGTGTTTGGGTTGCTCTATTGTACTGATGTGAATAAGGTCCTTCTAGCTGAATATCAGCTTGAAGGAATGTCGTGTTTCCACCTAATGCGAAGTTGTCTGGGAGAATTTTGTTCAGGCCTTCAACGATAAATACTTTTTTGATTGTGCTAGAGATAAGAAGGTGGCTGAGTTCATGCAGTTGACTCATGACTGTAGACCAATATGAAGCTAGGTTTGTAGAATTATCCAGGTTTGCTCCTATGCTGGTAGAAAATGGTGGAGATAAGGCTAAATGATTCCTGAATGGATTGAGGATGGACATATGGAAGCAATTGGTAACCTTGGATATACGAGATTATAATGTTGTCTAATATTTACTAATGTCATATTAAATTAGAAGCTATAAAGAGGGCGGGGAACTTGAGTCACCATAGTTTCACGGCCAGGGCTTAGGCGTTTGCGTGTGCTAAGTGTCGTGATGGCCAATTATACAAAGACATGCACAATAGTTAATATCAAACACCGCCTCTAAAGTGCATAAAATAAACAATCAATCCTAACTCCATAATCTGCATAAAACATGTCAGCATATACTTCATCTCGTATGACTCTCATCTGCAAAAATATTTAATCCGTTTAGCTAGGGGACTTGACTCACCTTTAAAAGCATCCGCAAAAAAATCAAATTAGAAAAACACTCAACTTTTTAAGGGCTCAAGTCCTCTAAAGGTTTAAAACTAGGTCTCTACTGGAGGAGTAGTTTGTTGTGACCTTTCTAAAAATTGAGCTAATGAATTGCCAAGGTCCCATCCATTCCATAAGATGGTGAGATCAAGATGCGAGCCCTCCTAGACCCATAACAAATCGCAATGACGAGGTTTAAATTAAAATGAGATTAACCTTAGTATAGTCGGGTGACATGTGCAATGTGTACATGCCAGCGGAGTCGCTAGTCTGTCATGATCCCTTTAAAAATTGGGCTAATGGCTTACCAAGGTCCCATCCATTCTACAAGACGGTGAGATCAAGGCACAAGCCCTCTTAGGCCCATATCAAATCACAACTGCGAGGTTTATATTAAAACCATGTCACCCTTAGCATGGTCGGGTGACATATGTTATATGTGTATGCCATCGGAGTTGCCACCAATCTTCTTTAGAGGGTACATTGGAAACCCTACTAAGCGGTTGGAAGAAACCACTTGATTATGAGAAAACTAGAGAAGAAGGTCTGGAGACTTAGAGAAAACTAGAGAAGAAGGTCTCGAGACTTAGCTACGCTAATCCTTCAGGTGATGCCTTTTCGGTACCTAAATTGAGCGATTTTCCTAACTATGGATTTCATGCATATGTCTCAAGATGAGGTAAGTTCTAACGTCCAAAAGGGTTCATGCAGATAGAAATAATTATCTTATCAATCACAATCAATAATGAAAGTGCGCTAGTCAAAGAATTAGGTCATGTAGATAAATCACATCAAAATCTAAGTATGGCATACCTAGTGAAACCTTAAGGGCTAAGAGAATGTACCATTAGAGAATAGGGGTAGTTTAGAAAAGTTTGGGACAAAATATCTAGAGGGGCAAGTCATTTTCAAAAGTTCGGAGACCAAAATAAAAAAATAAGTCAAACTAATTGAATGTGGTAATTTCCCATTTTTTGTAATTTTTGAAAATTTTTGAAAATTTTTCTAATTTTTCAAGAATTTATTTTATGAATTTTTCCATCTTTTTAAAAGAATTTTAATATTTTCTAATTTTTTTTAATTTTTTTGAATCAAGTTGACCGAACTCGCGAACCTTAGATGCCTGACTCAAACGCTAGTGGTCTTAAGCCGACCTAAACGGTAGCGTTTATGTTTTTTATTATTTTATTATTTTTTCGAATCTTTTTTAGATTTTTTGATTATTTTTTTGTTACCACCTAATCCTGCGGTCCAGAATAGACCATGTGGCTAATCCACGTCCCTTAGATCAGTCTACTAAAACTAACAGTTCAGATCAATTGACGACCAAATATCGATCGTTCAACCCACATACTAAATCCTATGGCCTAGACCAAATGACGAGACTAACTCTCAACCATCTAATTATATTACTAATATCAACGACCCAAATTGGACAGTGAGACTAATTCTCAACATCCAATCAAAAACTTTTTATAAAAAAATGTTTTTAAAAATCTGAAAAAACTATTTTTATTTTAGAAAAATCCAAGTCATGACAAGTGGCACCATCCCACCGTTCAATTTGGATATTTTTATTATTTTGGACGCCATGTGTCAAGTCGTGTGGCACCATGTCAGCATTATGTTGCCCATTGACTGAGTCAAACTTGGTTAATTGGTCATCATCTTCGCGAGGAAGACACTGAATGGACGGCCGCGACTTCTCTGGTGCTGTTTGATGGTCAAATCTTAATCGATTGATCTAAAATCCATCCTGATCAATTCGTCTCAACATCTAGATCAACATGTACAAGATTGAGCAAGATCTAGTGGTAGAAACTCAAGAAATCAAGGTCGCACAAAGGACATCCATGGCAGATCAAATATGCAATATACAGCATAACAATGAAATTCATTCAGAGAGAAGCTTCATGAGGGGTTCAGGACACTTGCTTGAAGCTCTGATCGAACCCTAGGTTGCTAGATTTAGCTGGCCAAGTCACGACAAGTCTAGCTATGGCAAAGGTTTAGGCTCGAGGTATTTATGCAAAATCAAAGCGCAAACAAGAGAGGAGCATGCTCAGGGACACTTAGGGATCGAATTGACACGATAATTCGAAGGAAAACACCCAAATTAGTAGTTCGCCATTGATGCATAGTGAGGAGGTCGAAGTTCGAAATCACATTTTCCGACGGAGATAGGGCTTGAGACTTGTTGCGACCACTTCCTTGTAGCTAGGGAGAGCTTCCTAAAGGATTGCAAGCTTCGATTTGCTCTCAATCACCTAGGCTGAGCTTAGGTAGTCCGAGCTCGGAGTTTCAACAATGGCATCCTCAGGATGGATTCTCTCTCCCCCTTTCTTTTTCTCTCTCTTTTCTATTTCTTCTGTTACCAAATGAGCGAATCTCCTTTCCAAAAATGCATGAGAATGGCTTTATATTGTTTGAACAGATTTTGGACGCGCGTGAGCAAGTTGGCTCGAGCACCTTACGTGCTCTCCCATGTGCAACATGGTCTTAATGGTGCTAGAGGAAGCTGGAGATTCCGTCAAGTCCGTTTGCATCTTCGAAGTGCATGAATTAATGGCCAATTTGGATAGTTTTGAGCCCGAGCATACCCCAGCTATGGCCGCGGCAGAGATCGAGCTAGTCACCATAGCTCCGTGAGGCCATTGGCCTTGAAACAGGTCGCAATCGGAGCGGAATGATGTGGTGAGCAAAGCCCCACTAATGGTGGCTCCAATCGTGTGACCGGTAAGGTCCTCAATTTTGTGATCAAAATCCGTCTTCCTCGGGCATTTAAATCTGCACACGAGAGGGAAAATGGGGAAAGAGGGGGCGGTCGGGTCGCTGGGTTAGATCTGGTCTAACTTGATAGACCCGATTGTCCAAAATTTGTCAGATTGGGCAAATTTTCAAATTAAACCAAAAAATGACATCTACAGCATGGCTTCATTTAAAATTGTCAAAATCGGGTAAAATTGGGTTGAATTGTATAAAACCCTCACATTCTCAACTTAACCCGAGAATGAAAATTGAGCAATCTAAACCCTAAATGGCTAAATTGAAAGAAACCATCCCCATCAATGATTTTAAAATGATAAAATTTATAGGCTAGTGGACTTAGATTTTCAAGATAATCCCTAAAAATTTTTAATTTCCATTTGATCAATTCCCAGGTACTAAATTGAAAAAATTTAAGATCAAATTAGTCCAATTCACCTAAATTGAGCAATTCCTTGAACAATTGGAAATAATTGTAATTTTTTGTAATAAAGGGGAATATCAAGACTCCAAAAATGTGAAAATGGAAATTAAAGAGCTCAAATAATTTTTTTATGCTCAATGAAGAAACCTATAATCTCGAATTTTATTTTGCAAAATGTTTTGCCCAAAATGAAAATGGAATTAAAATAAAAATATTAACTTTTTTTTGCGGTCTCAAACGCTATTTTTTCTTATTTTGGGTATTTTTCTAATATTCGAAAAATATTAAAAATATCAAAAATATCAAAAATTATTTTTTTAAAAAAATGGTTCCTCAAGATTAGTCAAGGCTCCAAATTTAATTTTTTAATTTTATGAATTTTTATGGATTTTTATTAATTTTCTAAAAAAATGACTAAAAATCAAGTATCAATGTATGGAAATTGAATGAAACTGACCCTACCATTGGTCTTAAAATGATGACAAAAATTGGTTTGGGGGTTCAAATTTTAATGAAAAAAACTTGAGGACGATCAATTGCAATTTGAATGGAAATAGAGAGATCAAATTGAAAATATTTTGTTGATTTTCTAAAACTGCTTGATCTATGAAATGATTGGACCAAAGTACAATTAAAGTCATTAGAAACAAATGTCATAACTAGACTAAAGTGAGAAAAGAATTAGAAAAGACTCAATTTTTTATTTTCATTCTTTTAGGGACCTAATTGTAAAATTTTAGAAATTAGGGTTCCTAATCTAATTTTTAAGATTTGAAGTGACTAAATGCAATTGAAATTGAAACTTTTTTTCTGCTCATAAAAGCTATTTTTCTTATTTTTGAGGTATTTTCTAATGAATGAAATGCAGAAAAATCCTAGAAAATTTCAAAAAAATAAATTGTTCAAAATTGGTTCGCTAGGCTTGGCCAAAATTTTCAAAGTTGATTTTTAAATTTTTACAAATTTTTATTAATTAATCATTTAATTTTATAAATAAAAGTAAGTAAAAAACAGGTGTCAATAAAAACATATCTAAAATTTGGGAATGGTGACATTTGGCCCGATTGGTTTGCTTAGTTATAAAAATCTGCCAATTTTTTTTTTTTGTATCAAATTGAACATGAATTGACAAATCAAAACCTTTAATGGAAAAATTATGCAAATCTTACTTCACCAATGTGTTCATTTGGGTCAATTATGCTTGGGTAAAGGTTCATTTCCGATTGAAACGACCAATTGACCAAAAGCCCCAAATGTCCTAAAATCAAGTCAAAATTTGAAAGTGTTTGAAATGTGAAATTGGTTTGACCAAAATGCATTAAAGTTTCCTAATCAAATGTCATAATTGACTCAAAGAAAGAGAATGACTAAAAGGGTCTCAATTGAGACCCTTTTAGTCATTCTCTTTCTTTGAGTCAATTATGACATTTGATTAGGAAACTTTAATTGCATTTTGGTCAAACCAATTTCACATTTCAACACTTTCAATTTTGACTTGATTTTAGGACATTTGGGGCTTTTGGTCAATTGGTCGTTTTCAATCGGAAATGAACCTTTACCCAAGCATAATTGACCCAAATGAACACATTGGTGAAGTAAGATTTGCATAATTTTTCCATTAAAGGTTTTGATTTGTCAATTCATGTTCAATTTGATACAAAAAAAAAAAATTGGCAGATTTTTATAACTAAGCAAACCAATCGGGCCAAATGTCACCATTCCCAAATTTTAGATATGTTTTTATTGACACCTGTTTTTTACTTACTTTTATTTTAAAATTAAATGATTAATTAATAAAAATTTGTAAAATTTAAAAATCAACTTTGAAATTTTGGCCAAGCCTAGCGAACCAATTTTGAACAATTTATTTTTTTGAAATTTTCTAGGATTTTTCTGCATTTCATTCATTAGAAAATACCTCAAAAATAAGAAAATAGCTTTTATGAGCAGAAAAAAAGTTTCAATTTCATTGCATTTAGTCACTTCAAATCTTAAAAATTAGATTAGGAACCCTAATTTCTAAAATTTTACAATTAGGTCCCTAAAAGAATGAAAATAAAAAATTGAGTCTTTTCTAATTCTTTTCTCACTTTAGTCTAGTTATGACATTTGTTTCTAATGACTTTAATTGTACTTTGGTCCAATCATTTCATAGATCAAGCAGTTTTAGAAAATCACAAAATATTTTCATTTTGATCTCTCTATTTCCATTCAAATTGCAATTGATCGTCCTCAAGTTTTTTTCATTAAAATTTGAACCCCCAAACCAATTTTTGTCATCATTTTAAACCAATGGTAGGGTCAGTTTCATTCATTTCCATACATTGATACTTGATTTTTAGTCATTTTTTTAGAAAATTAATAAAAATCCATAAAAATTCATAAAATTAAAAAATTAAATTTGGAGCCTTGACTAATCTTGAGGAACCATTTTTTTAAAAAAATAATTTTTGATATTTTTGATATTTTTAATATTTTTCGAATATTAGAAAAATACCCAAAATAAGAAAAATAGCGTTTGAGACCGCAAAAAAAGTTAATATTTTTATTTTAATTCCATTTTCATTTGGGCAAAACATTTTGCAAAATAAAATTCGAGATTATAGGTTTTCTTCATTGAGCATAAAAAATTATTTGAGCTCTTTAATTCCCATTTTCACATTTTTGGAGTCTTGATATTCCCCTTTATTACAAAAAATTACAATTAATTCCAATTGTTCAAGGAATTGCTCAATTTAGGTGAATTGGACTAATTTGATCTTAAATTTTTTCAATTTAGTACCTGGGATTGATCAAATGGAAATTAAAAATTTTTAGGGATTATCTTGAAAATCTAAGTCCACTAGCCTATAAATTTTATCATTTTAAAATCATTGATGGGATGGTTTCTTTCAATTTAGCCATTTAGGGTTTAGATTGCTCAATTTTCATTCTCGGGTTAAGTTGAGAATGTGAGGGTTTTATACAATTCAACCCAATTTTACCCGATTTTGACAATTTTAAATGAAGCCCATGCTGTAGATGTCATTTTTTGGTTTAATTTGAAAATTTGCCCAATCTGACAAATTTTGGACAATCGGGTCTATCAAGTTAGACCAGATCTAACCCAGCGACCCGACCGCCCCCTCTTTCCCCATTTTCCCTCTCGTGTGCAGATTTAAATGCCCGAGGAAGACGGATTTTGATCACAAAATTGAGGACCTTACCGGTCACACGATTGGAGCCACCATTAGTGGGGCTTTGCTCACCACATCATTCCGCTCCGATTGCGACCTGTTTCAAGGCCAATGGCCTCACGGAGCTATGGTGACTAGCTCGATCTCTGCCGCGGCCATAGCTGGGGTATGCTCGGGCTCAAAACTATCCAAATTGGCCATTAATTCATGCACTTCGAAGATGCAAACGGACTTGACGGAATCTCCAGCTTCCTCTAGCACCATTAAGACCATGTTGCACATGGGAGAGCACGTAAGGTGCTCGAGCCAACTTGCTCACGCGCGTCCAAAATCTGTTCAAACAATATAAAGCCATTCTCATGCATTTTTGGAAAGGAGATTCGCTCATTTGGTAACAGAAGAAATAGAAAAGAGAGAGAAAAAGAAAGGGGGAGAGAGAATCCATCCTGAGGATGCCATTGTTGAAACTCCGAGCTCGGACTACCTAAGCTCAGCCTAGGTGATTGAGAGCAAATCGAAGCTTGCAATCCTTTAGGAAGCTCTCCCTAGCTACAAGGAAGTGGTCGCAACAAGTCTCAAGCCCTATCTCCGTCGGAAAATGTGATTTCGAACTTCGACCTCCTCACTATGCATCAATGGCGAACTACTAATTTGGGTGTTTTCCTTCGAATTATCGTGTCAATTCGATCCCTAAGTGTCCCTGAGCATGCTCCTCTCTTGTTTGCGCTTTGATTTTGCATAAATACCTCGAGCCTAAACCTTTGCCATAGCTAGACTTGTCGTGACTTGGCCAGCTAAATCTAGCAACCTAGGGTTCGATCAGAGCTTCAAGCAAGTGTCCTGAACCCCTCATGAAGCTTCTCTCTGAATGAATTTCATTGTTATGCTGTATATTGCATATTTGATCTGCCATGGATGTCCTTTGTGCGACCTTGATTTCTTGAGTTTCTACCACTAGATCTTGCTCAATCTTGTACATGTTGATCTAGATGTTGAGACGAATTGATCAGGATGGATTTTAGATCAATCGATTAAGATTTGACCATCAAACAGCACCAGAGAAGTCGCGGCCGTCCATTCAGTGTCTTCCTCGCGAAGATGATGACCAATTAACCAAGTTTGACTCAGTCAATGGGCAACATAATGCTGACATGGTGCCACACGACTTGACACATGGCGTCCAAAATAATAAAAATATCCAAATTGAACGGTGGGATGGTGCCACTTGTCATGACTTGGATTTTTCTAAAATAAAAATAGTTTTTTCAGATTTTTAAAAACATTTTTTTATAAAAAGTTTTTGATTGGATGTTGAGAATTAGTCTCACTGTCCAATTTGGGTCGTTGATATTAGTAATATAATTAGATGGTTGAGAGTTAGTCTCGTCATTTGGTCTAGGCCATAGGATTTAGTATGTGGGTTGAACGATCGATATTTGGTCGTCAATTGATCTGAACTGTTAGTTTTAGTAGACTGATCTAAGGACGTGGATTAGCCACATGGTCTATTCTGGACCGCAGGATTAGGTGGTAACAAAAAATAATCAAAAAATCTAAAAAAGATTCGAAAAAATAATAAAATAATAAAAAACATAAACGCTACCGTTTAGGTCGGCTTAAGACCACTAGCGTTTGAGTCAGGCATCTAAGGTTCGCGAGTTCGGTCAACTTGATTCAAAAAATTAAAAAAATTAGAAAATATTAAAATTCTTTTAAAAAGATGGAAAAATTCATAAAATAAATTCTTGAAAAATTAGAAAAATTTTCAAAAATTTTCAAAAATTACAAAAATGGGAAATTACCACATTCAATTAGTTTGACTTATTTTTTTATTTTGGTCTCCGAACTTTTGAAAATGACTTGCCCCTCTAGATATTTTGTCCCAAACTTTTCTAAACTACCCCTATTCTCTAATGGTACATTCTCTTAGCCCTTAAGGTTTCACTAGGTATGCCATACTTAGATTTTGATGTGATTTATCTACATGACCTAATTCTTTGACTAGCGCACTTTCATTATTGATTGTGATTGATAAGATAATTATTTCTATCTGCATGAACCCTTTTGGACGTTAGAACTTACCTCATCTTGAGACATATGCATGAAATCCATAGTTAGGAAAATCGCTCAATTTAGGTACCGAAAAGGCATCACCTGAAGGATTAGCGTAGCTAAGTCTCGAGACCTTCTTCTCTAGTTTTCTCTAAGTCTCCAGACCTTCTTCTCTAGTTTTCTCATAATCAAGTGGTTTCTTCCAACCGCTTAGTAGGGTTTCCAATGTACCCTCTAAAGAAGATTGGTGGCAACTCCGATGGCATACACATATAACATATGTCACCCGACCATGCTAAGGGTGACATGGTTTTAATATAAACCTCGCAGTTGTGATTTGATATGGGCCTAAGAGGGCTTGTGCCTTGATCTCACCGTCTTGTAGAATGGATGGGACCTTGGTAAGCCATTAGCCCAATTTTTAAAGGGATCATGACAGACTAGCGACTCCGCTGGCATGTACACATTGCACATGTCACCCGACTATACTAAGGTTAATCTCATTTTAATTTAAACCTCGTCATTGCGATTTGTTATGGGTCTAGGAGGGCTCGCATCTTGATCTCACCATCTTATGGAATGGATGGGACCTTGGCAATTCATTAGCTCAATTTTTAGAAAGGTCACAACAAACTACTCCTCCAGTAGAGACCTAGTTTTAAACCTTTAGAGGACTTGAGCCCTTAAAAAGTTGAGTGTTTTTCTAATTTGATTTTTTTGCGGATGCTTTTAAAGGTGAGTCAAGTCCCCTAGCTAAACGGATTAAATATTTTTGCAGATGAGAGTCATACGAGATGAAGTATATGCTGACATGTTTTATGCAGATTATGGAGTTAGGATTGATTGTTTATTTTATGCACTTTAGAGGCGGTGTTTGATATTAACTATTGTGCATGTCTTTGTATAATTGGCCATCACGACACTTAGCACACGCAAACGCCTAAGCCCTGGCCGTGAAACTATGGTGACTCAAGTTCCCCGCCCTCTTTATAGCTTCTAATTTAATATGACATTAGTAAATATTAGACAACATTATAATCTCGTATATCCAAGGTTACCAATTGCTTCCATATGTCCATCCTCAATCCATTCAGGAATCATTTAGCCTTATCTCCACCATTTTCTACCAGCATAGGAGCGAACCTGGATAATTCTACAAACCTAGCTTCATATTGGTCTACAGTCATGAGTCAACTGCATGAACTCAGCCACCTTCTTATCTCTAGCACAATCAAAAAAGTATTTATCGTTGAAGGCCTGAACAAAATTCTCCCAGACAACTTCGCATTAGGTGGAAACACGACATTCCTTCAAGCTGATATTCAGCTAGAAGGACCTTATTCACATCAGTACAATAGAGCAACCCAAACACTTTTTGTAATCCCTTATTCCAATTCTTGGCCTTTTTAGGGTTCCACTCCTTGTGAATCTAGGTGGTTTCAGTTTCAAAAATTGTTCTACTAAACTCTGTATACGTTGTTCTCCACCACTTGCATTTGCAATAGCTTGCTGTTGAGCGTGCCCCTCAAAGACGGTCCTCACATGTGCCAGAGCTTCCAATAATCTGTTTACTCAAGGTCATTTCCATTAGTTGCTTGTGGGGCTGCTCCTATGAATCCACCTGTCCTTCTCAGGTCGTCTGCACATTGGCCAATCCGTTATATGTTAGAAGCTGGTGGCCAATACTTATCCTAACTAATAAGTAACATACTTTACTGCCAATCAAAAGCAATCATAGACACATGCACTTATAAATTTTAAACGCACCTGCCTATCAAATACTTCAATCAATAGTGTACATTATCACTCCATAAACCTGCTCTGATACTACCTTGGGGAAACATTAAAAAGGAACCACTCCACTACTACTCCAATGTCTACCTCCCACTACTTCGTCCCTGTCCCTGACTTCCCATTCTGCGGCTCGACCAAAAAGTGTCTGTCGCTATGTCTATCATTAAAAACTTGCATATACACCTTAGTCTTTCTCTAGTCTCTTTATCACTACTACTACACTCCATGGTTGTCATCATTATTGTCGTCAAAAGTCACTAGAGGTAGTGGCCCAGTCAAATAGTTAGAAGGTTCTCTCCTGAGCAATGCTATGAAGCGGAGGGGAATCATTCCATTGGGCTTTCCCGTGTTAACCTAGAGTATTGAAACCAAAGCTAAAACTCCTCATTCGAAAATTCGGGATCACGATGTTCTTCCCACCTATGCTCAAACTCTACAGATGCACCATAATGTAAAATAGGGATGGTGGAAGTGATCGACCTACCTAATTGTTTGAAAAATATTTCAACTACAAGAGTGAGCTAAAAAACTCAGCATGAAATAAATAACTCATAGCTAACTTGCAATTCATTGTCCAATGAAACAGGACTCGACATTGAGATTCAGTAGGCATCAAACC